>JAJOZX010002631.1:247500-260000 GCA_023014485.1 Bathynomus jamesi | reverse complement strand
AAATCGTTACGATGGATAATTCGAGGAAGTATACCTGTTAAAACAATCTTATTAGTTTTTTCCTTTAATCGCTCTAGTAAGTCCCTGTACCTAGCCAGCAGTTCTTCCGATCTAGAATTTAAAACGTTATTAGTACCGACATGAATAACATACGTTGTGTCCTCGGAGGTACCATCTGTAAATTGGTCAACACTATTAGTTATATCGTCCACCCTTGCACCAGGGTAGCAGTAACGGCGCCTACGACGAGGGTTTCTCCCACAGAATTCCTCGAGCTGTCCTCGAACAATGGAATCGCCAACGAGTCGTATTTCCGGTTCATCATCATCTTCAAAACCTAAAACAGAAAACTTATTGTTTGTTATTACTGTTAGACATGTCTTAGGTTTTCTCAATGGGGCTCCATTACGCACTCGAACGAAGGGTTGGGAACTAGGAGAAGAGAGAGGGCTATTAATACTATTTATATTATTAATAGAAACTGAGGCAGGAGGGGTCGCAACTGGAGTCTCAAGGGATTCTAATTTTGCCGTCAGGAGCATCACCCTTTCTTCAAGGCTTACTCTGGCCTCCTTCTCACGTTCTAACTCGTTCCTCAGCACTTTTAAGTTTGAGCACCACCTGCAAACTAACTGTTCATTATTATTAGCCATTGTAAACGCGTAAGCGGCAAATTTCCCTTCACAGCGACTGCAAGTACTTGACGGGGGTGCCATGCTTTTAATTAGTTAAAAAACAAAAAAAAACACAAAACGAGCGTTTGGAAATTAATAAATTACAACGTAGGTCTACCGCGTGCTTATTGTGCCGTCACCTGCGAAAACCCGCAAAATTGTTCTTGAAACGCAGAAACAGGTTCTTGTAACACAACTTTATGCTAAATGAATATATAATTAAGCTACCGACGAAAGAAATGTTAAAGAAAAGTATTAAATGAAACTTATCTGATCGCTGTTTACTGACTTAATCATTTTTTTCCCACGGTAGGTGACCTTTTTGGAGGTCAGGTAGTGTGTGAAGGAAAAATGAACCTTAAGAAAACACGTTTTCTGATTGATTTGAAAAACGAACAAGGCAGTAGCCTTGGTTTGATCAAATAATATATACACACACATATACATATATATATATATATATATATACATATATATATATATATATATATATATATATATATATATATATATATATATTAGGGTGTCCCAGCCTCACATGTGAAAATAAAAATTTGCAAGAGTCAAATCGCACACCCCTTTAATTAATTACACTTGAAGAAAGGAAAACATGGGCGAAATTTCATTGGCCTATTTATTAGGAGGGGAAGGGTCCCCTCATTGACCTTGTTTATTCGACCCTATATGAACAAACGTAAATGCTCAGCATTAATCATTCTAGAATGGAAGAATGAAATGTAAATTCTTTCTAATGACTAAATTAAAGGAAATGGAAATTCTTCCTAATGGCACATTTCATTTCGGGGGACAGAGGATCTTTTTGTCTGCTGAGGGGAACTGCTGGCGGTGGTATTCGACGACTTGGTACACGAGCTGCCGTTCCTCCTCATTTTTTGTCAGGCCCTCGTTGAAATCTTCCGCCAGTTTCACCGCCCGTTCTGCCGCGTCGTTCACAGACTTCAACGATGGTGCACATCCTTCGAGATCTTTGGGGGTTTTTGGAACCGGCAGCTTCAGGCAATGAAAAAGGTTTTGAGTCCTTTTCGTGACCAAGGTGCTCAAATCCGACCGTCTCACGGTCAAGACACTCTTTCCCTCCAGCCGACACAGATCTTTTGGGTTTTCGGTCTTCTTGTGCAGGTTTTGGAGCATGGCCGTCTTCTCTGCATCGGTGGTTTTGGAGAACATAGCGAGTCCGGCTAAATCTTCGCTTAGGTACCAGAGGTGGCCCCGGAATTTCGTCAATGCGGCGGTACCTACATCATGATCCACCGCCTTGTACCGCTCTAGGTCCTCCAACAGCTCCAGGTCATTGACGGGCGCGTCCGCCGTCAATGGAGCCTCGAACCACCTCTGGAGGTAGATGGTGACGGCAAAGACGTTTATCCTGCGTAGTGACCGGACCTCGTGAGTGGTCAGGTGGAATTGGCTTCGGAAGATGAACATCTTAAGACAGTAAATGCCTTTGGCCATCCACCTGGCCCGGTGGTATGCTCCAGGACGATTGTACCGGAGATCTCGTTTGCCATGACCATCGAGAAAGACCAGAGCGAGGATCAGGAACTCCCGGTAATCGTCTCTTGGGTGGCCAACTTCAAGCTGGTCTTCAATGAAGTGGACAATCTGCTCTTTTTTCAACGCCACCCATTCCCAAAGGATGTCGCTTGGGCCATCGCCGTTGAACGGAGAAGCCTGCTTCTGGTCGATGAACTCCCATTGGGATTTGAAGCGAGCGAACAGCGCAATTTCAGGGCCAGAAGACCTAAAGAACAGGTCAAAGACTGAGGTGATTACCAATTCCATCATGTGGTGTCTGCAAGCCAGGAAAAGAACGCGGCGGTCCATTTGGTCCTGGATAATCGTACAAGCGCCGCTGTGAATACCGGTATTCGCCGCTGTTGTGTCGAAGCAGAGACCGGCAATCCATGGTTGAACTTGCGGCCAATCGTCCAGCACCTTCAGAACAGCTCCAGCCATCCGCTGTCCCGTGCTGTCAGGGATTTTTGGGATCGCCAACAACTTCTCAAGATTCTTCCCGCTGACCAGCACTGGTATGCGATCCGATTTCCCTCCATCCGAATCAGGAGGAGTTTGCCATCAAAGTGGACGACAAGCGGCGTATCAGGATTGAACTCGGTCTTGATTCCGGCTGCCAAGTTCTTCCTGGACTTCTGCCGTGAACGGTGAAGACTTGATTTGGACAAGGTGACCGAGGATAACTCAACTCCCGCGGCAGCGAGTGCTGGAGCCACAATGTGCATCGCTTGGCGTACTGAGGTTCCAGTTCGATCCAGGGCTGCAGCAAAATTGGGATATTGGATGATCCTCCTTGCCGACACTTGGCCGTCCTTGGGAGCGGATCGAGGAGCCGAAGGACCAGGAGAGGAATATTGGACATCATCATTGGATGCTTCGGCCATGGACTCCGAAGAAGACCCACTTTTCACCGTTCCTTTTGCTTGCAGTGAGTCCATCTCTTCGTGGCTTTTCTTCTTCCCCTTCTCTTCAGCTGCTCGGCGTTTCTCCCGCTCCACTGCCCTGTGAGCAAACTCCAGGTCCTCTCCTCCGATGTACATCTTCCGCACGGTTCGCTGGTCATTCAGAAAGTCTCGATCTTCGGGGACTGATGAGTTTCATGGCGTTGGCATGAACTGTTTCGAACAGTGTATTCAGGTTGGCTTGGAATCCCTTTTCCCGCTCCAGTTGCTTCTCTCCCCCACGGTTTCGGTTTCTGGCAACCTTCTCGTAGTCCGTGGAGAGGGCCTTGATCCTCTCGACGCACTTGGGCTTGTGGGAGGTCGGAATAGATGCCCGAGCCCACACCGCCATAACCTCATCAGCTACCACATTGGCAGCTTCCGCCGTGGACGTTTTTTTCTTCCGAGTGAAGAACAACAGACGTCGAAGAACATCTCCCACTGTCGGGAGTTGACACAGCGTTTCCAGGGTTTCATTTCGCAACACCCCCACCAACCACACAGTCTCCTTCTTTCTTGTATCCATAACCTGAAAAGAAATATGCTACAATTAGTATAAGGTAGAGAGTAGCCGTTCAGCAATAGTAACACATGGTTTGAGGGGACCCTTAAAATTAAAGAACACGAATGAAATTCATCTTGCTGGCATGTTTTCACGAGTGGAAGAAATTAGGGGGGTATGCATGACAAACATCAGGAACAAAAAAAATTGGGACACACTAATATATATATATATCGGGTGGCCACAAAAAAACTTTACTTAATTGAAAGTTTAATAACTGCAACAATTCAAAACTTATGCTATTGAGATTTTGCACACATTAACAGATGCATATAATCTATAATTGCTGGAATTTTCAAATATGTAGGTTCTACAGTTTTGTTACAGTGAACAATTTAAAAGCATATGTCTAAAAATAGCATGCCTGGTGTGCATCTGACACGTACGTGCGATAGCGTAGGCTAAACCTAATGTAGCGTAGTATGACACGCGCGCTGGCGTAGGCTAAACCTAATGTGAATTTGCTTTCTTTTATTTTTCCGCTAAAACCCCGCCAGCATGACTAAGTAAAAGTGATAAAGCCATCATAGAAGCATGTGTCAAGCAAAAAGGTTGGAATGGAAATAGGATTGTCCGAGAATTCCCCGCAAAGAACTGGACTCGTCAAAGTGTTTATAACTTAATAAGAAAGATAAAGGATACTGGATCAACAGCTAGAAAACCCGGCAGCGGCAGGCCCAAAAGTGTTTCAACAGAAGAAAATAAGGCTGCCGTGGAGGAACTGATTCAATCCCAGGAGAATACACCAGGAACTCATCGCTCCCAGAGACAGATTGCGTACGACCTTGGGATTTCTCGCTCCTCTGTACAAGGGATTGTAAAACGTTTGAAATTGAAGGCCTACAAGAGAATTCGAGTTTCTCGGCGTGATCAGAATGTAAGACAGCGTAGAAAGACCCGCTGTAAATCCCTATATGAACGCTACTCAGCTGAAGACGTGCAAAAAGTTGTGTTTACAGACGAAAAGGATTTCACGTTGGTGGTGGCCAAAAACAGGCAAAATGACAGGGTTTATGGTTCAAGGAAAAAGGACATTCCCCCCTCCAGGCTTTATCATGAAACCTCACGATTCAGCAGAAAAGTAATGGTATCGGCGGGAATTTCATGGAAGGGGAAAACACGAATTCATTTTATTGCCACAAACGAAACTAACGTTAACTCTGAGCGCTACATCAACCTGTTAGATAATAGGTTACTTCCTGATTGTCGTCAGCTGTATCCTGATGAGGCCTACATTTTCCAGCAAGATGGGGCACCCGCCCATACAAGCCGAGCGACCCAAAATCATCTAGAGCAAGAGACTCCTAATTTCATCAAAAAGGATGAATGGCCGCCTCAGTCTCCCGACTGTAATCCGATGGACTATTCAGTATGGGATTCCCTCATGGTGAAGGTTTACGGCAGCCAGAAAGACAAATTCACCGAAGATGAACTTAAGGAGAAAATCAGTAGAGCATGGGAAGATATCACCTTAGATGAGGTTCGAAAGTGCATCTCCTCGTGGAAGAAGCGATTGAGGGCAGTTTACCAACAGGGTGGTGGTCACACTGACCATTTGTTTAAGTAAATTTTGTTAAGTTCAAATTCATTTTCTTCGGCATGCTATTTTTAGACATATGCTTTTAAATTGTTCACTGTAACAAAACTATAGAACCTACATATTTGAAAATTCCAGCAATTATACTGGGTGATCCAGATAAATGGGACCCATAAAAAAAAGCCAAATATTCTTAATATTTAATTCCTTTCATAAAACTATATATCATTCGAAAGAGTAGAGTTACAAGTTTATTATGAAATATTTATTTTTTTAAAATGACTCCTTTCAAATGTGCTCCATTAGTTGCCAAGCATTCCAGTGTTCTCGCTTGTAAGTTCTGCATCACTTTTGCAAGTGTGCGGTGGTATGGCCTGTATCTCATTTGTGATGTCGGCCTTCAATTCTTGCAAGGTCGTTGGGTTATTACTGTAGACCCTACTCTTTAAATATCCCAGAGATAATAATCTAAGGGAGAAAAATCCGGAGACCTTGCGGGCCATTCAACGTCTCCAAATCTTGAGATTAACTCGCCTGGAAACGTTTGACGCAAAACTGCCATGCAGTTCCTCGTGGTATGGCAGGTAGCTCTGTCTTGTTGGAACCAGTGGTTTTCTAGACAAAGATCTCTTAATTTAGGAATAAGGAAATCGGTCAACATTTTTTCGTAGCGATCACCATTTACAGTGACCGTGTTTCCGGTGGAATCCTCGAAAAAGTACGGCCCTATGATCTGAGATGCAGTAAGACCACACCAAACAGTTACACGCTGACTATGCAACGGGACTTCGGTAATATTCAATGGATTTTCTGTTGCCCAGAAACGACAATTTTGTTTGTTTACAGTTCCATTCAAGTGAAAATGGGCTTCGTCTGACATAATCAAAGTTGCTAGAAAATTGGTGGTGTCATTTACCTTCTGTTGGATCCATTGACAGAATTGTCGTCTTCGTGCGAAATCTCCATCGTTTAGTTGTTGCACTGTTTGAATTTTATATGGAAAGAGCATTAAATTTTGCTTGAATATACGGTGTGTTGTTCCATATCCAACTCCAAACAGCTGAGAAGCACGTCTGATGCTTATGTTAGGATTACCCTGTACAATTTCATGAGTTCTGTTAATGATCTCGTCTATCCTTGCTGTGCGCACTCTTCCAGTTGGTTTTCTTTTTCCAATGCTGCCAGTTAGAGAAAAATTTGACACACCGACGGATTACTTTCTTAGAAGGTGATTTTGACATCTGAAAATTTGTCTTGAAAGATCTTTGAGCTGAAACTATTCTTCTTCCATGCTCATAATATTGCTCAATTATGAAACGCAGCTGTTCCACAGTCCATGCAGTCATCTTGAAGGGTTAGTTTTAACTAACACTTTTATTTTGTTTTGTATCTTATCTTATCTTGTATTGTCAAAACCTATACAATCCTGTACAAACTTGTAACTATCCTCTTTCGAATGATGCGTATGATTTTATAAAAGGACTTATACTTTAAGAGTTACAGGGATTTCTTTTGGGTCCCATTTCTCTGGATCACCCTTTAGATTATAACCATCTGTTAATGTGTGCCAAAGCTCAATCGCATAAGTTTTGAATTGTTGCAGTTATTAAACTTTGAATTAAGTAAAGTTTTTTTGTGGCCACCCGATATATACATACATATATATATATATATTATATATATATATATATATATATATATGTGTGTGTGTGTGTGTGTACATATATATATATATATATATATATATATATATATATGTATGTATATATATCTATGTCGTCAGAAACCGTGTGAAAAAGAAAAAATCGGGTCGAATCGCGGACAGATAAGTGTTATAAATACTCTTCCTTTACAGGTCTTTTGTCGGTAGTTTAATTCTATATTAATTTAGTATAAATTTGTGTTACAAGAACCTGTTTCTGCGTTTCAAGAACGCGGTAGACTTACGTTGTAATTTATTAATTTCCAAACGCTCGTTTTTTGTTTTTGTTTTTTTTTGTTGTTCAACTAACTAAAAGCATGGCACCCCCGTCAAGTACTTGCAGTCGCTGTGAAGGGAAATTTGCCGCTTACGCGTTTACAACGGCTAATAATAATGAACAGTTAGTTTGCAGGTGGTGCTCAAGCATGAAAGTGCTGAGGAACGAGTTAGAACGTGAGAGGGAGGCCAGGGTGAGACCTGAAGAAAGCGTGATGCTCCTGACGGCAAAATTAGAATCCCTTGAGACTCCAGTTACGACCCCTCCTGCCTCAGTTTCTACTAATAATATAAATAGTACCAATAGCCCTCTCTCTTCCCCTAGTTCCCAACCCTTCGTTCGAGTGCGAAATGGAGCCCCATTGAGAAAAGCAAAGACCTGTCTACCAGTAATAACAAGCAATAAGTTTTCAGTTTTAGGTTTCGAAGATGCTGATGAACCGGAAATACGACTCGTTGGCGATTCCATTGTTCGAGGGCAGCTCGAGGAGTTCTGTGGGAGAAACCCTCGTCGTAGGCACCGTTACTGCTACCCTGGTGCAAGGGTGGAGGATATAACTAAGTGTTGACCATTTTACAGACGGTACCACCGAGGACACAACGTGTTATTCATGTCGGTACTAATAACGTTTTAAATTCTAGATCGGAAGAACTGCTGGCTAGGTATAGGGACTTATTAGAGCGACTAAAGGAGAAAACTAATAAGATTGTTTTAACAGGTATACTTCCTCGAATTATCCAACGAAGCGATTTCTACAGCAAGGCGACCTATATTAACAATAACCTAAAGTCTCTTTGCCAACAGGAAGGAGTGCATTTTGCAAATTTTTAGAAGTTTCTACGGCAGGAGGGACTTGTTCCTCGAAGATGGACTTCATTTTAATGACGTTGGAGCTGCGCGTTTAGGAAGACTATTTCATAATACTGTCTCTTCTTTTCAGGCTGCCGCAACCCGAACGGTCCCAGCGTAAATTCCACAAATTTCCCCTGCGCTCGCGAAGGTGTCGCAATTACAAACAATTTGAAGGTTCTACCCTTAAATGCTCGTAGCCTACGAAATAAAATAAACTAATTTTTTTTCTTTAATTGCTTGTAAAGACTGATTTAATTGCGATAAATGAATCGTGGCTTAGCACTGAAACACGTGACTTTGTATGGGTAACAAATTAAAGGTTATAGACTTTTTGTTAAAAACAGAATAGGTAGGCGAGGAGGCGATGTTATGTTGTATACATGGCCGTAACTACCTATGAGGTCACCGAGGTCCGGACCTCGGTAATTATTTCCTAAAAAAAAAAGAGACAACCGTTCTCCGTGTATGAAACGCATATTACCGCTTTTCTTTTGAAAAGAGGGAGCGTCGAGCGTGTATTAAACATTAGAGGGCTTTTATTATAGACAAGGGTTTTGTGTTTAGTGTATAGCTTGGGTTGTGTTTGTAGATGTCATTTTGGTCTGAATTTTGCTCGTCCCGCCGCGCTCGAAAAAAATCTGGACCTCACTAATTTCTAAACCCTAGTTACGGCCCTGGTTGTATATCAAAGATATTGCGAACGTTATAGAAGTAAAACACTCAATTCCAGAACCGATAGATTCGACTATAGCAGAACTTAAATTGAACGATTTCAAACTTCTTGTTGCGGTTATATATAGGCCCCCGAATCAAACAGCTGATACGGACGAAGCGTTATATCGTGAACTAAAGAGAATAATCGGTAGTGAGCAGGCTTTAGTTATGGGTGACTTTAATTGCGCCAACGTGAATTACGATACAATGCAGGGAGACGCGGAAGGTCATCGTTTAGTTAATTTTCTCGAGGATAGCTTTCTTATTCAAAAGGTTGGGGAACCTACGAGGTTGGACAGTATTTTAGATTTAGTAATAACTACGGATGATAGGCTAATTACTGATCTTCAAGTAATAGAACCGTTAAGCAATAGCGATCACAATATGGTAGAGTTTGTCCTCTCAGTAAGTCACTCGAAACCAACTAACTCGACAAAAATTCCTAACTTCCAGCACGCAGACTTTAGTAAATTTCGAAATAAATTTTCACACGTCAATTGGGAAAACGTAATGGGGAACTCCAACGCAAAACTAATGTGGGAATCGTTCGAAACGGTATTTAGGACTATAAATGAGGAATGTGTACCGTACAAAATTAAACGTGCGAAAGTAAACAACAAGCCCTTGTGGTTTACTTCTAGAGTAGGA
Organism: Bathynomus jamesi; assembly: GCA_023014485.1. Taxonomy (NCBI): domain Eukaryota; kingdom Metazoa; phylum Arthropoda; class Malacostraca; order Isopoda; family Cirolanidae; genus Bathynomus; species Bathynomus jamesi. Next base: position 250,557 of record JAJOZX010002631.1, on the reverse strand, counting down.
GACATTATAAAGAGTAGAGATAGGGCTTATAGGCTATATAAGTGCGATAAAGATAACACTGGTGAGCATCAATTTTGGTGTCAAGGGTTTTGTAAGTGATTCTTATAGTTTTTCCTGCTGATTTCGAATCTGCAATCCGTTTTTCTCGATCAGCTCAGGTTATCCGGCTATGGCCTCATAAGTAAAATAGAATTTTTCGTGATTTTGTCAAAGCGGAATTGGAACAGTAACATCTATCATCACTTGTTTCACTTGTATAATATCTTTTTTTACTTTTCAGGCATATAGATAAAATATTTCATAATGAATAGAGCGTGTAAAAATGATCCCAATAGATTCTGCTACATATGTGGGACGGTTACCATGCCAAATAACCAGTCCCAAATCACTAAATTTGTGAAGACAATGTATAGAGCATACTTTGGAATTAAGCTAGGGGACCAGGACAAAAATTTCGCCCCTCATATGTGCTGCAAGACGTGCATTGAAAATTTGAGAAGATGGAGCAAAGGCAGAGCGAAATCTTTGCCTTTTGGAATTCCCATGATTTGGAGAGAAGGAAAGGATCACGTGACAGATTGCTATTTCTGCATGACAAACCTCCAAGGTGGGCTTATAAATTTATTTTTCTTAAATATTTTGAAATCCTCGTATGAAACTTGACATAATATTCACCATAATGTAATATTCACCATATATAGCATAATATTCACCATATTGGTAATCATACATTTACATATACATATTGTTATAGAAAATACATTTACACATACATATTGTTATACAAGTTACATTTACATATACAATGATTGTATATTTTCTTTCTTTTTCATTCATATTGTCCCCGAAGGGACAATATGAATGAAAAAGAAAGAAAATATACAGACTCCATCGACCTATTTCATATCTTACAGACCGCAGCCTTCCCTCACGAGCCGCCACTGTCTGAATGCTTCTTCTATTTAATATGCAAGTTTTATATCCATGTTTCTGTGTTTCTATTTTCAGGAGTTAACAAGAAGAATAAACACATTGTTGTATACCCTGACATTCCTTCTGCTATGAGACCTGTACCCCATGGTCCTGGAATTCCAATACCCGACCCACTCAAACCCTGGACTTCGATGATTCTGATGATGAATCAATGACCAATGCCAATGACCAGTCCCATTCGTATATACACCTCAAAATACCGCTTCAAATGATCCGAGGCCTCTCAACCAGGCCAAACTTAATGATCTTACCAGGGATTTAGGACTTTCCAAATTAGCTGCCGAGATCTTGGGCTCACGACTTCGAGAGGACAACTTGCTGCTCCAGGAACAACATTCTCCTGGTATAGGAAACGAGAGGAAGAATTCCGCAAGTTTTTTGCAGTGCACGAAAATACCTCTTCCTTAGTGTACTGCTGCAATGTTGAGGGGCTAATCGGATCCTTGGGCCTGCCATGTAACGCATCGGAATGGAGGCTATTTATAGATCGTCTAAACGAAGTTTGAAAGCAGTACTTCTCAACATTGGGAATAGGGTTGCATCAGTCCCTGTAGCACATTCCGTACAACTTACTGAGAGCTACGATAACATGAAAATTTTACTGGATGCTCTCGTATACGACCAACATAACTGGAGGATCTGTGGAGATTTGAAGGTAATACTAATCTCATAAGTAAACTATTGCTATTGACTATGTTGTTTTCCAAAGGTTATTTGAGAGCGTATAAGAACACTTAACTTCCCCACACAAGTGATACAGTCCAATGAATAGATTTTTTATCTGATAGAACAAATTCTTTAATTCTTTAAATATTTTCATTTTTTTTCAGATTGTGGCATTTGTATTGGGAATGCAAGAGGGATACACGAAATACCCGTTTCCTCTGCAAATGGGATAGCCGAGCGGATGAGAAGCACTATGCACAGCGTGAATGGCATCCAGAGAGAATTTTGAACCTGGGTCGCATAATGTCGTTTCAGTGCCCCTTGTACCACCAACAAAAATTTGCTCCCACCACTTCATATTAAGCTGGCTTGATGAAAAATTTCATCAAATCAATGAATAAGGAGGGTTCAGCATTCCGATATCTCGAGAGTAAATTTCCTCATATATCTGATGCTAAACTAAATGCTGGGGTTTTTGATGGTCCTCAAATTCGAACTTTGATCAAGGATACTCAGTTCGAAAAACGCAATGACTCCAACTGAGAAGAATGCCTGGCAGGCATTCAAATCAGTTGTCACTGATTTTCTTGGCAAGCGTAGAAGTCCAGAATACGAGTCCGTTGTCGAAAACTTGATGGAAGCTTTCAAAGCTCATGGGTCGCGCATGTCCATAAAAATGCACTTTTTGTGGTCCCACTTGGACTATTTTCCTGAAAATTGCGGGGATTATAGTGAGGAACAGGGTGAACGATTTCACCAAGATATCAAAATAATGGAAGAGGTACCAGGGAAACTGGGATATCAATATGCTGGCGGACTATTGCTGGTGTTTGAAGCGAGACGTGCCCGAAGAAAAACACAGACGGAAAGCCAAAAAAACTTCATTCCTTCCTCAATAAACTTTTTTCCATATTCATTGTATGAATAAGAGTATTTATTCACACAATGTTTTCATTTTTCACGAGTGTTCTTATATTACTCGTATCTACAGTGTTTAAGCTAAAAAAATCAATAAATTTGGGGATAAAATTGGACTTATAATAAATGGCCAATATAGAAAAAAAATGACCTGATTGAGGAAAACCAATGTCATTTTCGAATTCAGCATGGTCGAATTATATGAGTTGAAAGAACCCTCACAGCAGACAAAAAAATTTCATATGCATCCCAGTGTAATCTGTTGTTACGAAACAACTACATATCTCTAAGGCGTGAAGCGAAAAGTGTAATGAAAAAGTCCAAGCGCGAATTTGAAATCTCCATAGCTCGTGACGGTAAAGAAAACCCCAAGCGATTCTTTCAATACGTCAATAATAGAAATCCAGTAAAAAGTGTCTTGGGGCCTTTAAAAAATGTAAACGGAGATCTAGTTTCTGAAAACAAGGAAATGGCTACTTT
>JAJOZX010002631.1:237500-242500 GCA_023014485.1 Bathynomus jamesi | reverse complement strand
AACGGTTGGGAATCAGGCACATGTCGATATAATACTTTCTACTTAGAAATACCCAGAGTCAAATGGTGCATTCTTGACATTTCCTCCTGGGACACCCTGTATATATATATATATATATATATATATATTATATATAATATATATATATATATATATATGTGTATATATATATAAGCACACCGGACAAAAAATTAGTCACCCCTAATAGCACCGATAGTAGGAAGTTCAAGGTCACACAGAGGGCGCTGATGTAGCATTGGTAAGTGACAAGTAGCGGTGACGTAGCACACAGGATCAGATGTTTCGTGAGGTGGTGAAGAACAAAGTGTGTTGGATATAGTCTGCAAAATGGGTCGTGAAGCAGACGTTACTCAGTGGTAAAAAGGAGCCATCGTGTTTGGCAGAGCCCACGGACACAAAATGTCTGAAGTAGCCCAATTTGTTGGTGTGTCAACGCGTACTGTCCAGCGAGTTTACAAAGAGTGGTGTAGTTCGCAATCAACTGAAAATCGACGGCGTAACTGTGGCCGGAAAACAATTCTCGACAATAGGGGCCGCCGCCATGTTTCTCGTCTAGTAACTGCAAATCGTTTTCAAACCAGAGAACAATTGCTCCAAGAAACCAATGAGGTTCTCCAGCGACCAATTTCCGAACGGACATTGCGACGAGAACTGCATGCGATGGACATCTGGAACAGGGTACCACGGAAGAGGCCGCTGTTAACAGCAAGTCACAAATTGGCACGTTATAAAGGGCTCAGAGGCACAAAAACTGGACTGCGGCAGATTGGAAACGTGTAATTTGGTCCGATGAGTCCCGTTTTTGTTTGTTCTCCAATGATGGGAGGCGACGAGTACATCGCAGGTCCAATGAAGCCTTTAATCCTGAATGCGTCGAAGGTGTTCAGGCTGGAAACAGAAAGTGAAGCGCAGGAATAGACACCCACGGACTCTGGCGGAACTTCGGGACCGGCTGATGAACGAGTGGCAGCAAATCGATGTTCAGTACATGCACAACCTCGTAGAGTCTCTGCCTCGCCGGATTCGTGCGGTTATCAAGGCCAGAGGCGCCGTCACACGTTATTAGGTACATTCTGAGAGGGGTGACTAATTTTTTGTCCGGTGTGCTTATATATATATATATATATATATATATATATATATATATATATAGGGCGTCCCAAAAAAATGTATACACACTTTAAATAATTATAAAGGCAATGTTTATTAAAATACATTTCATTTTCAAAATGTAATAGAATCTACAGACATTATTTAATTGTTTTGTCAACGCCTGTTTTCAAACTGACGTCCGTTCTGGTCCAGGCACTGCTGATAACGCGAAGCAATGGAATCGCAAACATCACGAAACATTTCGTTTGGTATTTGTGTGCATTCTCTTTCAATGGCTGCTCTCAATTCAGCGACTGTTGCAGGTTTTATAGCGTAGACTTTGTCTTTTAAGTATCCCCATAAAAAAAGTCTAGTGGTGTGAGGTCTGGTGAACGCGGAGGGTATTCTACGAAACCCCTTCGTCCAATCCACATCCACATCGTGCCAAGTACCACTCGCAATACTCCACTCTTCGGTCCGGATCATCTTCATTAATAGCATGGACTAATCTTGGAATGTAACTTTTCCATTGACAGCGCTTCAAAATGCGTCCGTTCTGGTCCAGGCACTGCTGATAACGCGAAGCAATGGAATCGCAAACATCACGAAACATTTCGTTTGGTATTTGTGTGCATTCTCTTTCAATGGCTGCTCTCAATTCAGCGACTGTTGCAGGTTTTATAGCGTAGACTTTGTCTTTTAAGTATCCCCATAAAAAAAGTCTAGTGGTGTGAGGTCTGGTGAACGCGGAGGGTATTCTACGAAACCCCTTCGTCCAATCCACATCCACATCGTGCCAAGTACCACTCGCAATACTCCACTCTTCGGTCCGGATCATCTTCATTAATAGCATGGACTAATCTTGGAATGTAACTTTTCCATTGACAGCGCTTCAAAATGCGTTGGACAGACGATTCTGAAATTCCTACCTCACGACTCGCTTGCCGCACAGATTTTCTTGGACTTTGGTGATACGTTTCCAGTACTCTTTCTTGCTTTGTGGGGCTTGTCGATGTCCGTGGTCTTCCGGAACGCTTCTTGTGGACATTCTGAACAGTTCCATCGGCTTCAAACTTATATCTAATTCGAGTGATGGTAAGTCGCGTTGGTGGATCTGTTTGAAACTCCCTCCTAAACTGTCTTTGCACTTCAACTGCGTTTTCACACTTCCAGTAGCATTTTAGAATGAATTTCCTTTGTTCAAAGCTTAGTCTGACTGCCATTATTAATTCTAATGGGTTTAACTTGGAAAGAAAGAAACATCAATTGAGCTATCAGCTGTTAAAGTGTGTATACATTTTTTTGGGACGCCCTGTATATATATATATATATATATATATATATATATATATATATGTGTGTGTGTGTATATATATATATATATACAGGGTGAGGCAGAAGTAACCGGGTAGTCAATAAGCACTTATTCCAAAGTAAATGTTTATTGAAATTTAGTCACAAATTAAGAAATTACAATGTACATGATACTAGAACAATATAAAGCATGATTAGAGCAAGTGTTCGAAATGCTGACCACGTTCTTCAATGCATTTAGAAAATATGTCTACCACAGAATAGCACACACTTCGACACAAATCTTCGTTGATTTCTGCGCAAGAATTCACAATTCTCGTAGTGAGCTGCTGAATAGTCCTTGGTTTTTCAGCATAGACTGAATTCTTCAGCACACCCCAAAGAAAAAAGTCTGGAGGTGTAAGGTCAGGAGATCGAGGAGGATAATCTATGGGACCACGGCGTCCAACCCATCTCTGAGGGAAGTGCTCATCGAGCCAATCGCGCGCAGCGTGGCTGTAATGGGGTGGTGCTCCGTCTTGTTGGAACCACATCTCACGAATGTGTGGCCAGGTTGCCACTTTTGGAAGGAAATTATTGATGAGCATCGCCACGTAGTTGGCGCCTGTCACAGTTTTTTCAAAAAAGAACGGACCGACCAGACCAGAAGCACAGATCCCAATCCAAACCGTGACACCGATGGTGTTGACTTCCTTCTCGAGGATTAGGTGAGGATTTTCACTTGCCCAGTAGACAGAATTATGTCGGTTGACATGGCCATTTAATTTAAAAGATGCTTCATCACTCCAGATGATCTTTTCAGGAAAGGTGGCGTCCATTGCACAGAGTTGTCGAAAGATCTCACAAAACTCCACGCGACGGTCATGATCATCTTCGTTCAGTGCATGGAGCAAGTGTGGACGATATGGCCTCAAGTGGGCATCGTGTAGCATTCTATAATTGATCTTTGTGAGATGCCAAGTTCTTGCTCAGCTCGTCTGGTGGACTTCCGTCGACTACGAGCGAAAGCAACTTCAACAATCTGCTTGTTTTCGTCGGTACAGACAGACCTTGGTCGTCCTGGTCTTGGAAGATCTTCACATGAACCTGTTGATTCAAAGCGTTGAATGAGGCTGGCTACCGTGTCTCTTTTTATTGAACGATCAAATCTTTCTTTAAATCGGCGGCATGTCTCGCTCTTGTTGTCCGTTCGGTAAAATTTTTTTACAATGAAGACACGTTCTTCCATTGTAAAGCGTTGGTTGCTCGCCTTTGCCATAATTGGGGCTTTCAAAATTGACCGAAATAAGATGTGTTCACAACCACCAGCTGCGACAAACTGAATTAAACGGTTAGCTTAGCTAGGCTACCCGTTTAGCCTAGGCTATCGGGTGTTACGTAATCGATGCAATTATCGCTAGAAACTTCCAAAGCTGAAACATCAAAAAGCTACCCGGTTACTTCTGCCTCACCCTGTATATATATATATATTTTTTTTTTTTTTTTTAGTTCGGGAAGAACCGATTCGCCTCTATTTAAAGGGCATATCTCATCGGAAAAACAAAGAAAAAGTGAGAGGAAAGACAGAGGAAAAAGAAAGGGTGGAGGGGACAGTCGAAGTGGAAAAAGACCAAGGATGACAAGGACTGCAGGGTCGAGCCCCATCATCCTTGGGTGCTAGGGCCGGGAGGGCGCACGTGAAACCTCCAGGAACAAGCACGTACAAACGAGCACAAAGAGCACTCAAGAGCACGAGCTTAGAACCCCCTTGCGGGGATATATATATATATGTGTGTATATATATATATATATATATATATATATATATATATGTGTGTATATATATATTTTTTTTTTTTCTTTTCCAGATTTACCGCCGATTCGTACCTAGAGACGGTACATATCTCGGCGAGGCCGTGAGCGGGTGATGTCACTGTGCTAGGGGCGGTAGACTAGGGGAATGAGTAAGGGTCAGTCGATGGATAATGGGTAGGAGGGGTACGGTTTCAGATAAGATGGAGCAGATGGGAGTGAGTAAGGAAGAGGAAAACGGCTTCTGCTGAAAAGTGGGGGCCGTCGGCGAGTATAGATCGTAGGCAGTTGGGTATGGGGTTTTCGGCCGAGAGAGGGAAACACCTGCGACGGAGAGCGGCCAACTTTGAGCATTCCACCAGAAGGTGTAAGACAGTGATAGGGGTATGGCAGGTAGAGCAAAGCGGGGCTGGCGATTTCGCCATAAGGTGTCCGTGGGTGATGCGGGTGTGACCTATGCGGAGACGGGCCAGGATTACTTCTTTATGGCGGGACCGGTGGAATGAAGAAGCCCAGTGTCCTATGTGCGGTTTGATCGTGTGGAGTTTATTTTGTGTGGCCTGGTCCATTCCCGCTGCCATATGGAGCGGAAGTGGAGCGGAAAGCCGGGAAGAAGTCGGAGAAGGGGAGGGGTCGGGAGGAGGCCGGCAGCAAGCAGGCCGTCTTCGCTGTGCGGTCCGCCGCCTCGTTACCCTGGATGCCGACATGAGCGGGACCCAACAGAATGCGATTGTCTTATGTTGGAAGATCGTTAAAGAGTGGAAGGTCTGCTGGATGGTACA
>JAJOZX010002631.1:197500-232500 GCA_023014485.1 Bathynomus jamesi | reverse complement strand
GGATTAATATATGATGAAAAGAGAAACAGACTGGCAGCAGAAAAGGCAGAAAAATTAATGTTCCTTAAGCATAACCTTCCTATAATTAAGTTTGAACATTAAACGATGAACATCTTAGTTTACTTTATTTTAATTACTCATTTATAAATATGCCTAATAAAACTTTAAACTTAATATAAATAGTTATCAAGCTAATTAAAGGTCTCTTTCTATAAGGGTGCAGGTTGGGGAAAGAGGTCGGTGGGGGTGCATTTGAGTTGGGTTCACGTCCCGCATCCTGGTAACACAATTATGGTTTCTAATTGTGGCTGAAACTCAACAAAATATAACGAATTTATTTGCAGACGAATTCACTGATTGATTTCTATATTAGTTAGATGCTTCATATTATTTTATATGTTCAGAGAAAAGTACAGCAATTATTGTACAATTAATCAATTATACTACATTATAGCTACAGCTCTCTCTATATAATAACTTATTATATACGTTAAACACAACAAATCTCGAATATATCCTAAAAAATAACGAAAATGTAGACATCCGCATCCGCGGATGTTGAAATCAAACATCCTCATCCGCATCCGCGGATGTGAAAAAAATGACATCCGCTACATCACTAATATATATATTATACATATATACATATACATATTCAGACTACAGTGGATTTAATTATCCCAGAAGAGTTCCTTGTTCCATACACGGTCTGTATCATAAAAAACTCAGGGGACCATTCCGAGTTCATTCCCATATACATATATACACATACATACATTACATACATATATACACATATATACATACACATACATTAGGGTGTCCCAGCCTCACATGTGAAAATAAAAATTTGCAAGTCAAATCGCACACCCCTTTAATTAATTACACTTGAAGAAAGGAAAAAATGGGCGAAATTTCATTGGCCTATTAGGAGGGGAAGGGTCCCCTCATTGACCTTGTTTATTCGACCCTATATGAACAAACGTAAATGCTCAGCATTAATCATTCTAGAATGGAAGAATGAAATGTAAATTCTTTCTAATGACTAAATTAAAGGAAATGGAAATTCTTCCTAATGGCACATTTCATTTCGGGGGACAGAGGATCTTTTTGTCTGCTGAGGGGAACTGCTGGCGGTGGTATTCGACGACTTGGTACACGAGCTGCCGTTCCTCCTCGTTTTTTGTCAGGCCCTCGTTGAAATCTTCCGCCAGTTTCACCGCCCGTTCTGCCGCGTCGTTCACAGACTTCAACGATGGTGCACATCCTTCGAGATCTTTGGGGTTTTTGGAACCGGCAGCTTCAGGCAATGAAAAAGGTTTTGAGTCATTTTCGTGACCAAGGTGCTCAAATCCGACCGTCTCACGGTCAAGACACTCTTTCCCTCCAGCCGACGCAGATCTTTTGGGTTTTCGGTCTTCTTGTGCAGGTTTTGGAGCATGGCCGTCTTCTCTGCATCGGTGGTTTTGGAGAACATAGCGAGTCCGGCTAAATCTTCGCTTAGGTACCAGAGGTGGCCCCGGAATTTCGTCAATGCGGCGGTACCTACATCATGATCCACCGCCTTGTACCGCTCTAGGTCCTCCAACAGCTCCAGGTCATTGACGGGCGCGTCCGCCGTCAATGGAGCCTCGAACCACCTCTGGAGGTAGATGGTGACGGCAAAGACGTTTATCCTGCGTAGTGACCGGACCTCGTGAGCGGTCAGGTGGAATTGGCTTCGGAAGATGAACATCTTAAGACAGTAAATGCCTTTGGCCATCCACCTGGCCCGGTGGTATGCTCCAGGACGATTGTACCGGAGATCTCGTTTGCCATGACCATCGAGGAAGACCAGAGCGAGGATCTGGAACTCCCGGTAATCGTCTCTTGGGTGGCCAACTTCAAGCTGGTCTTCAATGAAGTGGACAATCTGCTCTTTTTTCAACGCCACCCATTCCCAAAGGATGTCGCTTGGGTCATCGCCGTTGAACGGAGAAGCCTGCTTCTGGTCGATGAACTCCCATTGGGATTTGAAGCGAGCGAACAGCGCAATTTTGGGCCAGAAGACCTGAAGAACATGTCAAAGACTGAGGTGATTACCAATTCCATCGTGTGGTGTCTGCAAGCCAGGAAAAGAACGCGGCGGTCCATTTGGTCCTGGATAATCGTACAAGCGCCGCTGTGAATACCGGTATTCGCCGCTGTTGTGTCGAAGCAGAGACCGGCAATCCATGGTTGAACTTGCGGCCAATCGTCCAGCACCTTCAGAACAGCTCCAGCCATCCGCTGTCCCGTGCTGTCAGGGATTTTTGGGATCGCCAACAACTTCTCAAGATTCTTCCCGCTGACCAGCACTGGTATGCGATCCGATTTCCCTCCATCCGAATCAGGGAGGAGTTTGCCATCAAAGTGGACGACAAGCGGCGTATGAGGATTGAACTCTGTCTTGATTCCGGCTGCCAAGTTCTTCCTGGACTTCTGCCGTGAACGGTGAAGACTTGATTTGGACAAGGTGACCGAGGATAACTCAACTCCCGCGGCAGCGAGTGCTGGAGCCACAATGTGCATCGCTTGGCGTACTGAGGTTCCAGTTCGATCCAGGGCTGCAGCAAAATTGGGATATTGGATGATCCTCCTTGCCGACACTTGGCCGTCCTTGGGAGCGGATCGAGGAGCCGAAGGACCAGGAGAGGAATATTGGACATCATCATTGGATGCTTCGGCCATGGACTCCGAAGAAGAAGACGACCCACTTTTCACCGTTCCTTTTGCTTGCAGTGAGTCCATCTCTTCGCGGCTTTTCTTCTTCCTCTTCTCTTCAGCTGCTCGGCGTTTCTCCCGCTCTGCTGCCCTGCGAGCAAACTCCAGGTCCTCTCCTCCAATGTACATCTTCCGCACGGTTCGCTGGTCATTCAGAAAGTCTCGATCTTCGGGGACTTTGATGAGTTTCATGGCGTTGGCATGAGCTGTTTCGAACAGTGTATTCAGGTTGGCTTGGAATCCCTTTTCCCGCTCCAGTTGCTTCTCTCCCCCACGGTTTCGGTTTCTGGCAACCTTCTCGTAGTGCGTGGAGAGGGCCTTGATCCTCTCGACGCACTTGGGCTTGTGGGAGGTCGGAATAGATGCCCGAGCCCACACCGCCATAACCTCATCAGCTACCACATTGGCAGCTTCCGCCGTGGACGTTTTTTTCTTCCGAGTGAAGAACATCTCCCACTGTCGGGAGTTGACACAGCGTTTCCAGGGTTCATTTCGCAACACCCCCACCAACCACACAGTCTCCTGCTTTCTTGTATCCATAACCTGAAAAGAAATATGCTACAATTAGTATAAGGTAGAGAGTAGCCGTTCAGCAATAGTAACACATGATTTGAGGGGACCCTTAAAATTAAAGAACACGAATGAAATTCATCTTGCTGGCATGTTTTCACGAGTGGAAGAAATTAGGGGGGTGTGCATGACAAACTTCAGGAACAAAAATAATTGGGACACACTAACATACATATATACACACATACATACATATGTACACATACATACATATATACACACATATATATATATGATACACACAGACCGTGCATGGAACAAGGAACTCTTCTGGGATAATTAATATAGTGGATTTAATTATCCCAGAAGAGTTCCTTGTTCCATGCACGGTCTGTGTGTATCATAAAAAACTCAGGGAACCATTCTGAGTTCATTCCCATCATGAAACGGACATGTTATGTGCCTTGAAAAGTGGACGCTCAATTCTGCCAGTTGAGGTTTAAGTTTTGGTTTTGGCTAAAAATATAGTTACCCTCTTTTTTCTTTGATTTATTCAATCCGACGTGAATGCAACGAGTCTTTTACTTATATTGAGGTTCTAAATGTAGTGGGGCTAGGCTGCTTTAAACCCTAGATCCATGTCCCAAAGCTGAATCCTGTCTGCTTTGCAGATAGCTGGTGAGGGAAGCTATATTTATGGGACCTCTTTGCGAGAGACCCGTTGCCTACGTCGGGCTTGCATCATGAAAAAGAAAAACTATGGTATTTGTCATTTACCATTACTTATTCGGACTATAGTGGATTTAATTATCCCAGAAGAGTTCCTTGTTCTATGCACGGTCTGTGTGTATCATAAAAAACTCAGGGAACCATTCTGAGTTCATTCCCATATATATATATATATATATATATATATATATATATATATATATATATATATATATTACAGGGTGGCCCAAAAAAAATGGCACCAATTTTGAGAAGTGATATCTCAATAACCATTGCAGCTAGGGACTTAAAAAAACAACCAAATGAAAGATAATTCGTTTCTCTTTAAATACTTATTCTATGGCTTGATGGTTATAAGCCCATATAATGCCCAAAATTGGCTTCCAAACAAATATACAAAAAAAGTTGCGCATTTATATTTATTCCTTGATCCTAATTTTAAATGAAATTTTTCTATTCCAGACCCCTCAAGATGGGATTGAGAGAATCTGATAAGAACATTATACAAGCACTACGTGAAGAAAAAGGATATTCATTAAACAGAATCCTTTACGAATTTCCAAATAGAAATTGGAAAAAAAGAACTGTGGCACATTTTTTACAAAAACTTAAAGAAACCGGCAGCAGTCAACGGCGTCCGGGAAGTGGTTGACCAAAATGTATTAGAACGCCAGAAAACATTGAAAAAGTAAATGAAATGGTTTTAAGTAAAGAGGAACAACCGGGAACAAGTAAAAGTGAACGTGAAGTTGCGAAAGAAACCGGGATTTCACGTTCATCAGTAGGTTGAAAACATTTAAGAGGGTGAAGGTTACTGCTTTATCGGAGCCTGTGAAAGAAAGACGTTTCCATCGATGTAAAAATCTATTGCGAAGATTTCGGTCAAATGAGTCTGTGAAAAAAATTTGGTTTTCTGATGAGAAACGATTTACGGTCGAAACACCACGAAATACCCAAAATGATCGGGTTCGTGCAGCAGTGGCGACAAAAACTCATGTTGACCCAAAGCGACTTTTGCGTGAAAAAAAAACACTTTTCAGACTCGATAATGGTTTCCCTTGCAGCGTCATCTGAGAACAAAACATCCATCATTTTTATTCAGCGAGGCGTTAAAATTAACTCAATTTACTACTGTAATGACATTTTGTCTCCAATGTTGTCAGAGATCAAGGAGACGAGCACTGATTTTGTGTTCATGCAAGATGGAGCCCCATCTCATACAGCCAAGGAAACAATAACATTTCTCAATAATTTGTCCTGGTTTTATCGAACCAAATAATTGGCCACCATGCAGCCCAGATCTAAACCCCATTGACTACTTTGTGTGGTCTGCCTTAGAGAGAGAGGTCTACCATGGTCAGAAAATCCGTGATGTGAACCATCTTCGTGAACGAATTCAGGCTGCATGGGAAAATCTCTCACAAGTGACGATCTCAAAGGCAATTTCAAAATGGAGGGCGAGATTACAGGCTGTGGTTGACCATAATGGAGGACAGATTGAGCCATTTATTGAAAATTAGGTTTAACTTAAAACCACAGAACTTCGTTTAAAGACCGTAAATTAGAAGATAATTAATTAGAAAAAAATAAAAATAAATATAAATGCGCAACTTTTTTTTGTATATTTTTCTTATAAGCCAATTTTTGGCATTACATGGGTTTATAACCATCAAGCTATTGAATAAGTATTTAAAGAGAAAAGAATTATCTTTCATTTGGTTGTATCTTAAAATCCCTAACTGCAATGGTTATTGAGATAACACTTCTGAAAATTGGTGCCTTTTTTTTGGGCCACCCTGTATATATATGATGAATAAAACCACGAAGGAAATGACACACAGAATGGTGCTCAAGCGCTTTCGTCTAATGACATCCTCAGGAACACTGAAGTACATAAAGAATTACAGCCTATATATAGGTTACAGAAAAAAAAAATATATATATATATATATATATAGTGCCCGCGAAAAGTATCCGATCACCCTTGAAATTTGTATTTTTTACATAAAAAACAATGTTTAAATGTATACTAACCTTATATTAGTATTTTGTCATCTGTCCTTTGGTTTGGATGACTTGTTCTAGACGTTTTGGCATGGATTTAATCAAGTTTTGACAAACTTCCACTGATATTTCCTTGCACCATACCTTTTTGATGGCCTCTTGTAATTTTTCGACTGAGCCAGTGTCGTGGCATTCAACCTTATTTTTTATTATTAGCCACAGATTTTCTATCGGATTGAGATCTGGACTATTACCAGGCCAATCCAAAATATCAAATTTATTGTCAGTAATCCATTTTGTCACTATTTTGGCCCTGTGACATGGTGCACCATCATGCATGTATGTTTTTGTCCTTTGGATTGCCATTGCCATTGGAAGTTTATCCTGTAGCATTGCTAAATACCGTGCACCATTCATAGTTGTGTTCTTCGGAAGAAAATATGTTTCCACGCCCATAGTAACCGAAACAACCCCAAACCATCACACTTGGAGGGTGTTTCATTGTCTTTAGGGTGTATTTAGGGTCCATCCTATTTGAGCCAATAGGCCGGCGAACCTTTTTTGGACAACTTCTGAATGTCAAAAATGTCGACTCATCGCTAAATAAAACCTTCTTCCAGTCATCAACAGTCCAATGAATGTATTTTTTACAAAATGCGACACGTTTTTTACGCATTTTTTCATTAATGAACGGTTTCTTAGCAGCATGGCGAGATGGTAATCCGAGTTCTTTTTGGAGCCGCTCCTGGATAGTTCGTTCAGAAACACCAGATAACAAATTATTCATATTAAATTTTATTTCTTTCGCAGTTATTGTTGGGTTTTTCAATACTAAACGTTTCATAAGTTTCTGTTCGCGAATTTGTTTTTCTCGGTCTGCCAGATCGTTTTTTAGGGACTGGCGTGGTTAGGCCACCATTGTTCTTAGCCCGTGAAACCCATAAATTAACGGTACTTTGGGATATGTTTAATTCCTTAGCTATCTGTCTCTGTGATTTCCCACATGCATGCAAAGCAACAATAGCACCTCGACAATCACTCTTAAGTTGTTTTTTAGCACACATTATATATAAATTTTATTTACACCACTTTCTGTAAAAAAAAAAAAATATCAAGAAATTTACACAAACAGTGAAATCTGACAAATTTGAGACACAGCCACCCGCAACGAAGGCTACCAGAACACTAATTTGAGAATGCGTTGGATAGCTCTCATATCAGCGAGCAACCTCAAAGTTACCAGATGTCGCTAGAACAAATAGAAAGTGAATTACGTGTCTCTGAATATCAAGGGAAAATATTGTATTTTCTTGAGTGATCGGATACTTTTCGCGGGCACTGTATATATATATATTATATATATATACAATAAACGGAGAAACAAACTTAAAGGATTGTGGGAGGGGCACACAGATTTATAAGGAAAAACTATCGATTTTTAGCACAAGATTAAATGAATTGTTTCCAACAAATGTTATAGATAAAAAAATATACAAATTTCTACTGGAAATCTGCCCGGGTTTTAGCACTCTGCTCTTTTTGTATATAAAAATTGAAAATTATCGATTTTTAGCACAAGATTAAATGAATTGTTTCCAACCAATGTTATAAAAAAAAAAAAAAAAAAAAATACAAATTTATACTGGAAATCTGCCCGGGTTTTAGCACTCTACCCTTTTTTGTATATAAAAATTGAAAAATAAAAGTTCTAAGGGCGCGGAGAAACAAGAAAAAATGGCCTTCTTAGTGGGGAGGGTCATGTCCCGAGTAAAAGTGTACGTAGGACAAGTTGTTTGTTTTTTTCCGATAAATACTAAACTTAAAACCTGGGCTTTCCCTATGTACACGCACATCCAAAAATGGGATTGAATTGTCTTGTTCCACTTCTAAAGTAAACTTAATGGAGGGGACTTGATCATTTAACTGAAGGAGGAAGTTATCCAGGTCACGATTCATGGGCCAGATACACAAAATATCGTCGAGGTACCGCAACCAAGGGATGCCAACCCACAGGATTCTCGGAATGTAAGTAATTTCGAAAAACTCCATATAAATATTGGAGAGGAGGGGCGACATAGGTCAGACGGGAAAGGATTTGCACACACGTATAAAACAGCATCAATATTCCGTTAGAAAAGGACAGTTGTCCAGTGCCCTTTTTGTCCATTTGTCAGTTATATCCCACTGTATTGATTGGAATAATGCTTCAGTTTTATTTCACTCTAGCAACATTGTTAATAGAAATATTCTTGAGTCTGCCATTATCCAACTTACAAATAACTTCAACATAAGCAAAGGTCTTTTTCAACTCGATCCTGTTGTTTTGAATTCCTTCAGAACAGATTTAGATAAGAAAGGTAGAACGCTAAATCTTTGGTAAACTTGTATGCCACCCTAATAACTTTTATTTTTCAATTTTTATATACAAAAAAGGGTAGAGTGCTAAAACCCGGCAGATTTCCAGTATAAATTTGTATTTTTTTTTTTTTTTTTTTTTTATAACATTGGTTGGAAACAATTCATTTAATCTTGTGCTAAAAATCGATAATTTTCAATTTTTATATACAAAAAGAGCAGAGTGCTAAAACCCGGGCAGATTTCCAGTATAAATTTGTATATTTTTTTTATCTATAACATTGGTTGGAAACAATTCATTTAATCTTGTGCTAAAAATCGATAGTTTTTCCTTATAAATCTGTGTGCCCCTCCCACAATCCTTTAAGTTTGTTTCTCCGTTTGTGTATGTATATATATATATATATATTTTTTTTTTCTGTAACCTATATATAGGCTGTAATTCTTTATGTACTTCAGTGTTCCTGAGGATGTCATTAGACGAAAGCGCTTGAGCACCATTCTGTTTCCTTTCCTGCGTGGTTTTTTCATCATAATTATTTTTCACGTGTTACTTTCGTGAAATAATTTTCATATATATATATATATATATTTTTTTTTTTTTTCTGTAACCTATATATAGGCTGTAATTCTTTATGTACTTCAGTGTTCCTGAGGATGTCATTAGACGAAAGCGCTTGAGCACCATTCTGTGTTTCCTTTCCTTCGTGGTTTTATTCATCATAATTATTTTTCACGTGTTACTTTCGTGAAATAATTTATATATATATATATATATATATATATATATATATATATATATATATATATATATAGGGTGTCCCAGCCTCACGTGTGAAAATAAAAATTTGCAAGAGTCAAATCGCACACCCCTTTAATTATTTACACTTGAAGAAAGGAAAAAATGGGTGAAATTTCATTGGCCTATTAGGAGGGGAAGGGTCCCCTCATTGACCTTGTTTATTCAACCCTATATGAACAAACGTAAATGCTCAGCATTAATCATTCTAGAATGGAAGAATGAAATGTAAATTCTTTCTAATGACTAAATTAAAGGAAATGGAAATTCTTCCTAATGGCACATTTCATTTCGGGGGACAGAGGATCTTTTTGTCTGCTGAGGGGAACTGCTGGCGGTGGTATTCGACGACTTGGTACACGAGCTGCCGTTCCTCCTCGTTTTTTGTCAGGCCCTCGTTGAAATCTTCCGCCAGTTTCACCGCCCGTTCTGCCGCGTCATTCACAGACTTCAACGATGGTGCAAATCCTTCGAGATCTTTGGGGGTTTTTGGAACCGGCAGCTTCAGGCAATGAAAAAGGTTTTGAGTCCTTTTCGTGACCAAGGTGCTCAAATCCGACCGTCTCACGGTCAAGACACTCTTTCCCTCCAGCCGACGCAGATCTTTTGGGTTTTCGGTCTTCTTGTGCAGGTTTTGGAGCATGGCCGTCTTCTTTGCATCGGTGGTTTTGGAGGAGAACATAGCGAGTCCGGCTAAATCTTCGCTTAGGTACCAGAGGTGGCCCCGGAATTTCGTCAATGCGGCGGTACCTACATCATGATCCACCGCCTTGTACCGCTCTAGGTCCTCCAACAGCTCCAGGTCATTGACGGGCGCGTCCGCCGTCAATGGAGCCTCGAACCACCTCTGGAGGTAGATGGTGACGGCAAAGACGTTTATCCTGCGTAGTGACCGGACCTCGTGAGCGGTCAGGTGGAATTGGCTTCGGAAGATGAACATCTTAAGACAGTAAATGCCTTTGGCCAAACACCTGGCCCGGTGGTATGCTCCAGGACGATTGTACCGGAGATCTCGTTTGCCATGACCATCGAGGAAGACCAGAGCGAGGATCAGGAACTCCCGGTAATCGTCTCTTGGGTGGCCAACTTCAAGCTGGTCTTCAATGAAGTGGACAATCTGCTCTTTTTTCAACGCCACCCATTCCCAAAGGATGTCGCTTGGGCCATCGCCGTTGAACGGAGAAGCCTGCTTCTGGTCGATGAACTCCCATTGGGATTTGAAGCGAGCGAACAGCGCAATTTAGGGGCCAGAAGACCTGAAGAACAGGTCAAAGACTGAGGTGATTACCAATTCCATCATGTGGTGTCTGCAAGCCAGGAAAAGAACGCGGCGGTCCATTTGGTCCTGGATAATCGTACAAGCGCCGCTGTGAATACCGGTATTCGCCGCTGTTTTGTCGAAGCAGAGACCGGCAATCCATGGTTGAACTTGCGGCCAATCGTCCAGCACCTTCAGAACAGTTCCAGCCATCCGCTGTCCCGTGCTGTCAGGGATTTTTGGGATCGCCAACAACTTCTCAAGATTCTTCCCGCTGACCAGCACTGGTATGCGATCCGATTTCCCTCCATCCGAATCAGGGAGGAGTTTGCCATCAAAGTGGACGACAAGCGGCGTATCAGGATTGAACTCGGTCTTGATTCCGGCTGCCAAGTTCTTCCTGGACTTCTGCCGTGAACGGTGAAGACTTGATTTGTTCAAGGTGACCGAGGATAACTCAACTCCCGCGGCAGCGAGTGCTGGAGCCACAATGTGCATCGCTTGGCGTACTGAGGTTCCAGTTCGATCCAGGGCTGCAGCAAAATTGGGATATTGGATGATACTCCTTGCCGACACTTGGCCGTCTTTGGGAGCGGATCGAGGAGCCGAAGGACCAGGAGAGGAATATTGGACATCATCATTGGATGCTTCGGCCATAGACTCCGAAGAAGAAGAAGACCCACTTTTCACCGTTCCTTTTGCTTGCAGTGAGTCCATCTCTTCGCGGCTTTTCTTCTTCCTCTTCTCTTCAGCTGCTCGACGTTTCTCCCGCTCCGCTGCCCTGCGAGCAAACTCCAGGTCCTCTCCTCCGATGTACATCTTCCGCACGGTTCGCTGGTCATTCAGAAAGTCTCGATCTTCGGGGACTTTGATGAATTTCATGGCGTTGGCTTGAGCTGTTTCGAACAGTGTATTCAGGTTGGCTTGGAATCCCTTTTCCCGCTCCAGTTGCTTCTCTCCCCCACGGTTTCGATTTCTGGCAACCTTCTCGTAGTCCGTGGAGAGGGCCTTGATCCTCTCGACGCACTTGGGCTTGTGGGGGGTCGGAATAGATGCCCGAGCCCACACCGCCATAACCTCATCAGCTACCACATTGGCAGCTTCCGCCGTGGACGTTTTTTTCTTCCGAGTGAAGAACAACAGACGTCGAAGAACATCTCCCACTGTCGGGAGTTGACACAGCGTTTCCAGGGGTTCATTTCGCAACACCCCCACCAGCCACACAGTCTCCTGCTTTCTTGTATCCATAACCTGAAAAGAAATATGCTACAATTAGTATAAGGTAGAGAGTAGCCGTTCAGCAATAGTAACACATGATTTGAGGGGACCCTTAAAATTAAAGAACACGAATGAAATTCATCTTGCTGGCATGTTTTCACGAGTGGAAGAAATTAGGGGGGTGTGCCTGACAAACTTCAGGAACAAAAAAAATTGGGACACTAATATATATATATGGTGGAGCTTTAATAATACATTACTCGATAATTTAAAGATGTATGCTTTCTCGTTTATAATTAATCTAATTTCCTTTTATTCTGAATTTTTCTACAACGTAAAAATTAATCCCATTATGTTTTTAATTATTGTCTGTTTCCATCATGATTATTTCGACATATATTATATATGTCGAGGGGGTGGAAAATGTGATGTTTCTTCTCTCGCACCAACAAGGAAGTTTATACCGTTTAATTAATCTGACTGCGTCCACGGTTCTTCTTTCCAACTTTACTTTGTCTGACTGCGAGTTACGATGAAACGATTTTGCCTTCGCTCAATGGCGTACCCTCTCTCTCTCGGCGGCCCGTTGAGAGACGGGAATGCTTCTTCTTGGAAGGATATAAAATGACGAGTCTTCCTTTGCTCAGTCTATTTTTACAAGGTCGAAATCACTTAAAATATTAGAATTTCTTAGTAATTAGAAAACAATGAAAACCTTTTCACTACACTTGTTTAGAGAGTTATTAACGAACAAAAGCTTACATCGAAAAGCTAACGGGCACAGCCAGACTGGCCGGCCCGGATTACGAAAACTCACTGCCTCCCTCGAGAAGTTTTCCGTGGTGCCACGTTTACTAAAGATTTTTTTACTTGTAAATTCCTACTCTAATAATGGTGTTACCAAAAGAATTTATATAATTGGATATTAGCACAAGAATTTATATAATTATAGTTTTTACACTTAACTCTTTTGTGTGACTTATAATAATCGGAAAGAACATTTTAGAATTTAGGAATCTCTGTTAAGATTCTAGATGTGGAGAGCATCGTTAGGCTTATCGAAAGGATACCAGAGGATCTACTGGGCATGAAGGCAATTTACACAAATATTAAGAATTTAACGGAGTCATGTTTTAATTTATACGAGCAGACAAATCTTTCAAAGGATTAATATTTTAATTTATACAAACAGAATGTCTTTAAATTTTAACAAATTTATTTTCTCGTGGAAACACTTTTCCACATATATATATATATATATATATATATATATATATATATATAATATATATATGGTGGAGCTTAAATAATATTTTTCTCGATAATTCTGCACTGCAGTAGGATTTTTAAATTACCAAAACTTTTAAGAAGTTTTATTATAATTTTTTAAATTCGTGGCATTTTCTCTTATTGTAGCTCTTTATTTTTACTTAACCTTATAGGACCGATGCGGAACTTGATCGTGTTATAGCTACTTTTGATGAAAGGGAAATGATATGGATGCTTCTCCGCACAGCCAACCCAGTGACCTGAATACAGAAGTCGAGGATTTGGCTCACATCCGGTCCAGCGAGTGCCAGAACAAAGCGGAATCAATGTCTGTTAAATAAGTCTTAATGGCTGCATTTTACAGTTACAAATGTATATACAGCTTTACACAATACAGATATACACCTTTATACAATACAGCGGGTGCTAACATATGTGAACCTTTATTTTATCTGTCTGCATACACTTTTATCGTTCATCTCTGTCGCACAAATCGAATAATTTTTAAAAATTTATAAATCCCTTCCCACGTGACATGTGCGGGAGAAATGAAAGGCAATACAGGCCGTACGTTTCGCTATAATATCCTTGAAAGCGATACGGGTTCCAAACAATCTCCGGTACATGTAACTTTTCAATTTTTTTTGAAAAGTATAGGTGATCGTGGTTTTTCCCATTATTTGGCACTATACTAGCACATTGGTACCATTTTTACAAAAATTGATCAATATTTAGGGGTCTCGCATCGACCTTGAAATTACTAGTTTTTTTTTAAAAATGCATACTTAACTTTTTACTGAATCAAGATAAATCATTAAGTAGGGATGTTTTCTGAATCCTCTTAATGAGAGAAGTCGTTTGGTGTGCCTGCCAATGTCATACGACTAACGGTTTAAAGGTTGTGCCTGTATACAGGTAATACCAATGTGCTAGTATAGTGCCAAATAATGGGAAAAACCACGATCACCTATACTTTTCAAAAAAATGAGTCACCATACCCGGGCGGAATGTATAATGTATATAGGTAATTAGAAAATGCACTATGCCTGTGCCAGGTACCTAACCTATTTCTTTTTTTGCAGATCATAACATTTTGAAATTCTGTCTGAGTTCCTCATCCTTTGTCATGGACAAATCGATGGCAACCATAACTGGAAGAACTCTTGAAGCTACAAATAGAGTCATCAAAAGGAAAGGCGAAAATAACATCGCTACCTTCTCAAAGATCGGCCTCGGAAATTTTTTTAGTTGGCCAACCGTCGTCCTCCATCAGTGGTAGCAAATTGCCAACACGGCAGGTTTTGCAATACTTCTTCAGTGTTATCCAGTACACTGCTAACAGGAAAGACGCATTCAAAGAAACCGTAAACAACGTCTTAAAGTTTAGGAACATGGCCCGCATTAAAACAATCACAAAGCTCAACTGCGAACGGAAGCTAGAGGCATTGTGGAAAGAGTGGCACTTACTCCAAAAGAGCAGAAAACGAGAAACTGACGCCGGAGGAAAACGGCAGAAGTTTTCGGACAGTGTGGACAAGCTGTGGGATATCGGAGCATCTGACGCTGTCGAAGATATAAAGAAGAATCGACTGCTGTCCGACAAGGACAAGAAAGAAGACATTGACTTCTACCTCAATCAACGTGGTCCTCGGGTGGCAACGATGAGCGGGAACGATAAAGTTTTCGCTGTAAAAAGAAAGCTACAGGAAGGAAGAAAACGTCCTCGCCAGGAGCCGCAAACCTCAAAGTGTGCATACGAAACCGGAGATGAGGCCATGGAGAATGATGATACTGGCATGTCACGAGAGTCGGAGACAGAACTAGCGTTTCCCCTGCCGAAAGAGCCAAGTGTGTGTGTCAATCTTCCTCGCCGCATCCTTAATGCACCTGCTGTCATGGAAGTGGCTGATCGTTTCCGCATGTCCAATAATCAGGTGCGTATTGTGTATAGTATTCATCGATAGCGTCAGTTTTAAAGTGTCCCGTAACCCACATGTATTCTTGAGTTTCCTTTCCACTTTCCATTCTCTACATAGGTAGTAAGCATTGTGGCTGCTATCACACGTTCGGCGGATCCACCAGCAGACCTCAATCAGTTCAGCATCTCGAAAGAAACGGCTCGCCGGGGAAGAGTGTCACATCGCCGTGAAGTGGCGACGGCTGTGAAGGACTCCTTCACGCCACCGAGGCACACTGTTGTCCACTGGGATGGCAAAATGGTCAAGGTCAGTTGATTAAGTTTTCATAGCTATCAATTTAGTAATGAGATTCATGAAGCATAATGTCAATTAAAAAGAGAACTGAACGTGAACAAAAATAGGTTACTTTACAACCATGAAATTGAAATATATGGCATGTGTTTCAGAACTTCCTTGGAACGGCGGAGCACCGCCAAGCAATTCTCATCTCCGGGGCTCCTCATTGCACAGAACGAAAGTTGCTGTCAGTCCCAGCTGTTGCTGACGGCACCGGACTGTCGCAGGCGCGGGCAACCATACATGCTCTCGAAGATTGGGGATGAGGAGAGCGTCATCGGACTCTGCTTCGACACCACTTCCACCAACACGGGGAGGGTGCAGGGTGCAGTTGTCCGGCTGGAAAACATGTTATTGTTTCTTTCTTCCTTATTTGTCTGCTATTTGCTGATTTTTTTGAAAAGTATAGGTGATCGTGGTTTTTCCCATTATTTGGCACTATACTAGCACATTGGTATTACCTGTATACAGGCACAACTTTTAAACCGTTAGTCGTATGACATTGGCAGGCACACCAAACGACTTCTCTCATCAAGAGGATTCAGAAAACATCCCTACTTAATGATTTATCTTGATTCAGTAAAAAGTTAAAAAGTCCGCATTTTTAAAAACAAACTCATAATTTCAAGGTCGATGCGAGACCCCTAAATATTGATCAATTTTTGTAAAAATGGTACCAATGTGCTAGTATAGTGCCAAATAATGGGAAAAACTACGATAACCTATACTTTTAAAAAAAAATTGAAAAGTGGGCCACCCTACAGTGTACAACCACAGAATCATTCCACGGCTGAGTGCCGAGTGAGTCAAAATAGTACATTCTTTCCCTATTTTTAAAATAGATTGCAAACCAATGAATCCCCTCACCCCTCACAATGTCGGTGTTAACGATAATCCCGTACCAGTTTCTCGTACTTGGCTGCTTCAATATTTAATTCTTCGCAAACACACCGATAAATTTGGAGCGTGTGAAGCGGTCACTTTTCATTACTCTCTGGAGTGTATTAGCATCCATTTTAAAAGTCTGTAACCACTTTCCTGAAACGATCAACTTCTATTAGTACCTGTGATTCGAGGTACACGAGTACACTAATAGGCGCGTCTATAGGCTTGGCAAATTCCAACCTGACTGAGATATTCCCACTCTGCTGTGGACTTAAATGCGTATTTGCGCCAGCAGACAAGTCAGGCGTAATATCAAATGAATGAATGTTAAATTCTTCGGCAAATTCTTTCTGCGTTACATCAAACCCAAGTTCGTCACAGGCGCCTCTATTATGAGCCATACTACTATATGCTCTCGCGCAGAGCGGGAACACAGCGTCTGATGAGTAGTCCGTAATCAGGGTCCCTCCCAAAGCGATGCCATTTACGTATAGAGTAATATTTTTAAGGCCGAAATTCTCGAATTTAAAGGCACTCTTTTAATATTTTCCATTCGTCGAGGCGTGGTCCTGCATTCCAATTAATATCCTTTTAGGTAGGACTCCAAGGGCCACGTTTTCTAGCTGCTTCGAGGCCAACCCGGCGGGCACCGTGTATAGTTTGATCTGTACCCTGTTAATTGAATATTTTACTGTGGCGTGTATTAAGTCTTTCTCAATTTCTATTTGTTTTGGCGAACTTAATTTCACGCGTATACGCAAATACGTCTCCATGATGTGAATCACAGCGGGTTTCGCGCCCTCTTCTTGATCAGACCCCAGATTTATATAGATCTCAGGAATCGTGCGGTAAGCTTCAACTTCATATCCACCCCGTTCATAAGCAGTTTCTCCTGAAATGTGAAATCTGTATAAAGACGTCCAAAACATTTGTATATCTTTTTTTTAGAATTTTTAAATATATCCTTTATACTGCTTTCATCTTTAGTCTGATAATAGCTGTCGGCGGTTAAAAAGGTGTCCTTCGCTTCTTTTGAGAAATTGAGGACATTTTCCAGATAGGCTCGTAGGTGATAGTACCCCGTTCCTGCCAAGATGTTAACCTGATTTAAACACACCTCGCACTTGCTGAATATGGTGTAAAAAGTTGGTTTCAGAGTAGGCAGAGTAATATCGCAGTCCGTTCCATCTGAATGGGCTATACAGTTTAGTGTACATGTGCATGCAGCTCGGATCAAAAGTATGGGCCTGAGCTGGGTATCACGAATTCTATAGGGGCACTCGGCGAACTAATTGTGTTTAATGGGTTAATTGTAATAAAGTCGCTATGCTCAATAGAAACCTGAGTAGGGGCATATCAAAAAGGGAAGGGACAATTCCAATTTACAACACTGGGAACTACACGTATGGATGAAACGCGCCATGACGAGTCAGAAATAGTATCACCTCTCTCGACTAGTAGTAATCAGTCTATGGTTCGTAAGAATAGTGTCATCAGCTTATATCAGTTAAAAAAATGATCACCTATAAGCTTCATATGCTTAGGACATTTTTTTATGTCCTTTTACGTTTAGCGCCACGTGTTGGTAGCTCCTTCTTCCTGACAACCCTCTTCTTTCCGCCACCAGGCATTTTTCTCTTTGCATCTTTCATGATTTCGTCCCGTGTATGTTTTAAATGTTTTTTAGTTTCTTTAGGTTTAGTTCCACCCATTATGTCTTCTACCGCGTTAAAACCTGATTGTAACGCCTTCCTCCCGAAGTATCTAGCGCTGTTCTTCAACAGTGGGACAGCGGTGCGTAGTATATTGAAAAAAATGGACCCAAGCCCACTCCCACGCTGATATATCTCTCTCGATAGACTGTGAAAGGCCTTCGGGTCATTATAACAAAGTGACGAAAGTGTAGCTTCACTGTTAAGCTCCCATTACCGAATGGGAAATTTTTTACCTCAATCGTTCTTATATATATCGTGATATTGGTTAATAGATTAGTCGCAACATTCACATAATGGGGCTTGTCATATGTAATACTCAAAGTTTTCCCTCTATGGTTGTGGATGTGTGCAATGCGCAGCAGGCGCGCCTGGGTGTCCCCCAGAGGCGTACCAATACTTTTTGCCTCTCGGGGCGAAAATGCCAACGCCCCCCCCCCCCTGCAACAATTTTCAATTTTAAAAACAATTCCTTTACAAAAATACACTTCTAAACAAAACTTTTATTGGAAGAAAAACTTCAATAAAGCAACTTCAATTTTAACAATACTACATAATGTAGCGTACATAATACACTACATAATTTTAACAATAACTATATAATGTATAATGCCTAGTTAAATTTTCGGACTTTCATAACAGAAAATTCATGAATGATTTTTTTCTATGTCCACTGTCTCTGCAACTTCGCGTTCAATTGAAATAATCGCCAAATTGCTGTCTAGATTGACTTATAGTTGACCTGAGGTAAGTTTTTATAAGTTCAGTTTCGAGAAACTTCGTTCGCAACTTGCCACGGACATGCATGTAGTTAGACAGATCCGGAGGGCAATTGTTATATGAGGCAAAGATTCCACTAGATCCCATTTAACGATCCACTGAAGTAGTTTTAACATATCCCAGTTCTTTGGATCATCGTCGACGCTTATGCTTTCGAAACTGAGCAAATGTCTGCGCAAACGCTTTATTTCTTCCAGTAGACTTCCTGGATTAATGTCATTGTAGATGGAAGAAAAATTATTGACCTTGGTATTAATTTCTTCATCTTTGGACTGATTCAAAAGGTACGAAGGAGACAGAAATTCAAAGCGATCATTCATGTTTTCGAGACAAACTGTGCGTTTTTCAATTTCTGCTAATAAACGATCCATGATTTCAAAAAATTCTCTGCGTACATCCTCTTGCACGGTCAATCCAGCAACACGAGCTTGCTCTCCAGGCATTCTTCTCCGTCTCCTGACTCTGCGGTCTATACTGATATCCATTTCATTACAGAACTCTTCGGCGGCATCTGCAGCGTTTGATACTACTGCCTCTCGTTCATTAGTTAAAAACACGGATAAAGAATTCATTTTTAATGCACACTGGTCCAAAGCAAGTCCCTTTCTTTGAAATTATAGCTGAGCATCATTGATTTCTTTCAGCACTGGATCCCAGAAAAATAAGTACACAATGAATATGTATGACATGATGGAGGTCAACAGAGCTTCAGCATCGCCCTTTGTGTCCAGATTTTCGGAGACCCCTTCACTCAGTTCTTCCAAGGCACTAACAACGTGAGTCAAGTTCTTCTTAAGACTAGAAACAGCATCATACTTAGCACTCCACCGCGTATCAGACTCGCTTGACAGTGATTTTGGAATGTTTTGTTAAGACATCCCAACGATGAGTAGAGGAAGAAAAGTAGACGAAAATTCGTTCAATTGTTCCAAAGAAAGTTACAGCATTAGGACTCAGTCCCGCGGCATGAACTCCAGCCAAGTTCAGCGAGTGGTTATTGCAAGGAATGAAAACAGCGTGTTTGCTAACATCAAGAATTCTGCGTTGAACTCCAAGATGAATACCTGCCATCGTAGCAGCATTGTCATACCCTTGACCATAACAATTCTGAATATCCAGCCCATCCTCACGGAGCTTAGTGACAATGAGATCAGTAACTGCCTCAGCAGTCTTCCCCTCTAATTTAATAAAATCAACGAAGGATTCCTTCACCTCTACATTACCATCTTTAATCGACACAGCGAATTACCTGAGACATCTGATCAATATGCGATATATCTGGTGTACTATCGAAAATTATTGCAAAGTACTTTGCACTAGACACATTATCAGTTATACATTTTCGAACATTACAGCCGATTAGTGTGATGAACTCATTTTGAATGTTAGGTGACAAATACGTAGTGGATATCTTGTCAGTCATTCGTATTTTTGTAAGATGTTCCCTAATTACTGGGTCATATTTGCCCATTAGTTTTATTAACTCCAAAAAGTTTCCAGAATTGCCAGCTAGCCCAGCTTCTTCATTTAAGTTCTCTCGGTGCCCTCGGAATGCAAGATCTTGTTTTGCCAAGAACATGATGCAGTCATAAATTCGTCTCAGTATTTCTTTCCACTTAGCAGTAGCATGTTTTATTTGCAACTGATGTGCATTATCTATTGTAGCATTCAACTGAAGGCGCATAGACAACTCTTTCCATTGTTCAAAGCATCGGGTATGATATGGACTGTTTTCATGTTCAGGTAACTCTTGGATTCAGTTTCCTCCAGGCAAAAAATCCTTCTTCTTTTCCAAATGCACTGGAGATGTTGTTGAAGAGACGACAGCAAAAGCAATGCAAGCTACATTTTGAAGGTGAGAAGATTAGCCATGACCTTTCAATTTTTTCGCCATTTTCCAAAGTTTTGAAATACCAAACTTTTGACATTGACCTATTGTTTGAATCAGCTGGAAAGGGTCCATTCATGTTTTTCAAATGTGATGGTCCACGTTTAATGAGTTCGATTCTCAAATTGTCCGTCATTGGAACGGGCCAGTTGCCAGAATCGTTAAACAGACTCTGTGGGTGATGGGTGGGTGGGTGACTTTGTGATGTAGATGAGGGTTGATCCTGATTATTTGGGGGTTCACTTGAAGTTGCCGCTTGAACATCTATCTCTAAAGATATATCACATTGCGGTTGATCTCCTTGCTTCCCAGAAGGCACTGAAGGTGTGTCTGAGAATCCCATTAACTGATGAAATCGCTTAGCAGCACGCTTGCCTTCCTCCTCTTTTTTTCGCGAAGATTCTTGTATGCAGCACCACTCAGTCTCTGTCGTTTGCTCATGTTTGCTAATTCAGTAGGGTATCTGCAAAATAAAACAACCATTAATTATTAACATCATCAAAGCTCAAAGAATGCAAAGCCTAACCTAAATAATATAGGGAAAGTCTGAAAAATAGGGCTGGCAACCTTTCCGATGTGAAAATTTAACGCAACTATTTGTGGAAATAGTGGCATTGAGGTGGCATATATAGCATTTAATGATGATTTTTCATCAAAACCATGGATATTTTGTACACAAATAACGCGCGACAATGATGAGATATAATTTTTTGGAAGGTTGCATTTTAAAACAAAAAAAAACCAAAATTTTGCATACTGCGCCCGCCTGACAGTAATTTGCCGCCCCTCGGGAAGTGCCGCTCGGGGCGGTCGCCCCTCTCGCCCCTCCCTTGATACGCCACTGGTGCCCCCAACAAATTGATGTTCTACGATATTGCTGTAAATATAGCACATGTCTGGGGATGGGCAGCTTTCACCCAATTTCTCAATCTTCAGCTAATTCATTAAGCTGGACAAGTCATGTTGTGCTTCGTGAAAGGTATCTCTTTGGAGAGCTGCACTATATCGACCCTCGGCCACAATTGTGAACAGCTCTTTGTCTTTAATATTTCTACTAAGCGTTGATTTTAACTTCAACGTGCGTGCAGGTGTGTCTATGTTTACGACTTCAAAAAGTAAATCGGTTGTCAGGTACGATTTTTCAAGACTTGTTTAACCCTGTCACACTGTCCATGGCTGTGTCATAATGATCGATTCCTAGTGTTACATTTGTACTATAGTACTGTACCTCACCGAACAGGACTGATCGCATAGTATTGTCTAAGGTAATGCCTATTTTTTCACTCATCAACTCTTCTAAGGACCAGAAATATGATATGATCGTTTTCAAGATTTAAAAATTTGGTGGATAATTGGAGTTCACATAAACCCACCTCGTACGAATCACGTTCCAACTCAATAGGCCCATGGAGTTCTGTTACAAAGTTGGCCAGGGTGTTGTTAGGATGTACAGACAAAGAAGAGGACGGGAGTGTGACATAGTGGTGGTTATGCGCCATGCTGCATACTATTTAAGCTTCATTATTGCAGCAGCTTTTATATAGGTGTTGAAGCTTTCTGGGTAATCCAGCCATTTCACCAGGTACATTTTTCTCTTTCCTGAACCTTTGCTGCCTAAATTTTTTTCAATTTTAAAAACACTTTTTCCTAAATTAAATGTCACTTTCTGCAACTCCGCGGTAAAAGCCTCCTGCGATTTCTTCCCCATTCAAATCTTCAACGTAATACATCATTATCTCGCCTTTAGGTCTCATAGCACTAACTTTAAAAATCTCACGTATCCATCGTTGCTCAAATCCCTTCGCGAATTTATTTCCCGAACGTGATAGCCTTACATAATCATTGATTTTGAAATGTGTAGTGTGTGGTGGTGGTGCTCCATCTCTTCTCACATCTGGGCGCGTACCTCTTTCTAAAACTTCGTTAGGTGTTGTACCAAGCGTACGATGGTGTGAATGGTTGTATGACGAGGCCAATGACCCCAGAACATTTATATATATGTTTTTGTGTAAAAAAATGATGCATGCGTTCCTTTATGGTACGTTAAACTCTCTCAGCTAAAAACGCCTTATGTATAGAACTGCTAGTGTAGTAACTTATATTAAACTCTGTCAACAGGTTCTGAAAAGTGTGGCCTATAAAGTCTTTCTCCATATCCGTACAAAAATAGCCAGGAACCCTGTCTTCTTTCAACATCAACGTTTTGGTAGCTTTAGCAACTGTTTCAGGCGATTTATTTTTCAAAGGAATTAGCCACAGATATCTATTATGAATAGGATGTTTTCTTTCCCTACTCCGTAAACACCTCTGTACAGGCTATTAGCGCCGCCATAGGAGGCGGGGTTAGAAAAGTCATAATAGCGTTTACTTAATACGTTAGCCATTTGCGTATTTTAGAGACAAGTGGATAAGTTTGGCCGTTTGTTCTCTTCATTCTCCTCTTCAGAGATGCTAATGCTGGGGGTGATGGCGTACTCAGTTGTGACACATGCGAGACTTGCTCCAAGTCTTTTAACCTATTCAGATTTCCTATCAACGTTTTAGGGACATTTATTTGTTGTAGTCTTGCTTTAATATGCCTCCATCCTGTTGGTGAGGGCCTGTCCCACTTTCTCACCAGATCATGGACAATGTCGACAATATTGGATCCCTGTAGCCTTGTCCCTTCAACAATCACCTCGCCTGTATCGGCCCACTGTATGATGGGGGTCCTCACTCAATAGATTATCAAGACTTAAGTCTTTATTCCGCAATGTGTGTGGGAGACTACTTTTTAATACATGTTCGATGTGTTGCCTTCGTTTATTCTTTGGTTGGTCATCTCTAACGTCGGGCCAAGGTCCTATGTCGCCATGCTCAGCGTTCCTCGCGCTGTGCCTAATCACCACGGGGAGCTCTGTCGGATTCTTATAATCTTAGTACTCATGAAGAAATTTCTGCAAAGCCTCTTGGTACAAGATCTTTCTCATCAGGTGACCTTTCACAATTTAATAGGGCTAGCAACTCGCTTTCCATGCTTTTAAGCCTGCTTTTACGGGGTTCTAGA
Source organism: Bathynomus jamesi (assembly GCA_023014485.1). Classification (NCBI taxonomy): domain Eukaryota; kingdom Metazoa; phylum Arthropoda; class Malacostraca; order Isopoda; family Cirolanidae; genus Bathynomus; species Bathynomus jamesi. The sequence goes on along the minus strand of JAJOZX010002631.1, from coordinate 209,050 downwards.
GACGTGTCTGGAATCTTTGAACTTTGCAATGAAGCATACACCTCGTGCGGAATCACTACCACCACCTTCTTTATATTAATCTAGTCAGTAAAGGTCCCAAAACTGAAAATAAGATGGGGAGGAATGATCCCCCTCTTTGTACAATAATTCTTTTTCTTCCCCACAGTGTGACTTTTACGAGCGAGCGCACGTATTATGTTCTTGTAACGACGTAAGCGAGCCTTCTGAGGGGGTTTCATTGGCAAATTACATTTTATAACATTAAGACAGATTTCACAGATGCATTTTAAAAAGTCGGAGTCGATATTTTTGACAAACATCTGTTGCAGTGCGCAATCGTTGATAGATTTTTATTAATTCATGATATTTCTTCAGCCAATTTGTCATTCTGCAATATACACCGTTTCAGGCTCGTTTGGGAATATATTTGTTTTCAGAAGCACCCTAAACGTGTTTCGCGGGTGAAGGTCACAAAGCAAATATCCGTAACGCTGACTTGTGGCTTCTTTATAAATCTCCAAAAACTCCTTACGCTGATTCGGGAACATTTGATTGGCTAATACCCCATTTGTGACACATCTACAGTATATGTTGCGCGAATAAGACTATATATTGTGTATTTAACGACATATCGAGCATGTATCTATTTTTGAAAAAGATATTCTGATTGATGAAGAATACGCTTATGTTAAGATGGTGGGAGAACACTTAGAATAATTTGGCATGTTGATTATTTCAAGTAAGCTGACTTATAAAACAATTCTTAAATTATGCAGTGTGTAAATAAAGATTATGAAAAATTGAAAAGTAATTAAAAAGGATTTGCACCCATTGTGAACACTATGGGCAATTATTGGATCATTTGACACATTGCTCCAACCATCTTGAATTAAAGTTACAGTAGAATTGACTCAGTCTTTTTTCAGTGAATCCAGTACCTACTTCATTATTCACTTTGATTAGCGAGTCATCAGATAATTTTTTCTGCTTGGAGGACAATAGTCTGGTCTTAAATTTTGGACCCATTTAATAAATTCTTTATTCTCTACAACTACAAATGGAATATTTGCTGAAAAGAAAAATCTGGCCATATACAAATCTAGTTGTTCTTTTTGATCTACAGTTGTTCTAACCACATATGGCATTATCTGACCTTGCGTTTTCTTGGCTGGAGTAGAATGAAAAAATGGTATGGAAGATTCAGAAGCGGTTGAAGTGATTGTACTTCCAGCATCTACTGCTGAAATCAGATATGGCTTTTTTCCATTATGAATACTGTGCGCAATAATAGGATCATTACCTACTGAACTCCAGCCATCTTGTAAAAGGGTAATGGTACAACCATCAAAATTAAGGTCATTTTTCATTTCATGATTACTTCATCATTAGCTTTTATTAACAGATCAGATGCCAACCTTTTCCTGTTTGGTGGTTCATATCCTGATCTTAGACCCTTTGATTAATTTTATAAATTCTTTATTTTCTGAAACGTTGAAGGGTATGTTAGCTGAAAAAAAGAACCTTGCAACTTTTAAATCTAATTAGAACTTCCTTTTGGTCCACAGTCGTTCTTACCACAAATGGTGTAATTGACCTTTGCCTTTTATGCTTTATTGGTGTTGAATGACAGAATGTGGATGATGAAGAACCTGCACTGGTGTCATTCATTTCAGGCACATTTTCACTTATAATCTTTGGATCATCTTTGCCAGAAGCCAAAGTTAGAGGAAGTGAATCAGTTTCAACTGATGCTCCAAATTCGAGTCTCGGCATACCTCTTGCCTCATTTTCAAAACATTCCACTTTTCTTTTACTGCATTTCTCTAGATGTTGTTTCACTCTCTCAATTTTTCGAGTGATACTTTCTTTGCAATAATTGTATAGTACTCTAGTAGGCTGATCACTTAATAAAGTCACCTCGTCCCATTCGCTAGCTTTAGATTTTCTACCTCATAACTCTCTGAGTTTGGCATCTTAAAAACTTAAATTTGAGTTAGGTCTAAATAAAGCTGAAATCTGCTGTTAAGAAGTAAAGGAAAGATCTAAAATTAAAATGGAGAAAATTCTAATAGGTCATTATTATCTCTCATATCTGAACTTTCTGCTTAGCCGTGAAACAAAGCTTGAACCTCAGTCAAGGAATGGACCCCATCCAAAGAAAATTTTGCTATGCGTTTGGTGGGATATGCAAAGAATTATTCACTTTGAGCTTCTGCCAGATAACCAAACAATCACAGCTGAAGTCTACTGTCAACAACTCCAACGACTGAAGATGGCATTACAAGAAAAACGTCCTGCATTAATTAATCGCAGAGGTGTTCTACTCCATCAGGATAACGCGCGCCCTCACACTGCTCGAATCACCACTGCCCAATTGGAGGCATTTGGTTGGGAAAAAATGCCTCAGCCACCTTATTCTCCGGACATCGCACCTTCAGACTACTATTTATTCAGAAGTCTGCAACACCACCTAGATGGGCAAAAGTTGCAATCCAGGGAAGCTATCGAAAACGAAGTGATCGCTTTTGTTAACTCAAAACCAAGGGATTTCTTCGAACGTGGCATAAAAAAAAACTTTTCTACAGGTGGGAGCTGGTTATAGAAAAAGAAGGGAATTATATTGATGATTAATTTGTCATTATGTCATTTAATTTTTGTTGTGAATAAACTAAAAATTCGAGCAGAATATATGTTACAACCTTATACTTAATTAATTTTCCTAATACTGTACATTATTAAATAAAATATTATACGTTACTGAAGATTTATGTCATCAAAAAACCTGAATGCAGAGTAAGTCTCGTATAAATGGAATATTCTCCAATATTCCATCAAAAAGTGAAAAATTGTGCCAGGGGTAGGAGGCTTTAAACAGCGAAAATAATTTACGAGGGGGTTCCTGTGTTTCATTCAAACCCCTCACAATATGTACCTTTTCAATATAAAATTTCGACCCGGCCTAGAGTGTGTGTGTGTGATGAATTTCACAATTAAACACGTGAAATGAATGAATGATGCAAACCCACAAGGAAAAAGAAAAATGATTCCAAGGCCTTTCGTGTATTCAGAGCTACACCTCGTCAGGGAATGAAGAGAGAAAGCAAGATGCCCATAAGTATATACAACGTTGCGGAAACCAAAACAACTAGCACATACTTAACAAGAGTTAATGAGAGGCAAAGGGTATTTTACCAAGATATTATGAATGCAAAAAACTTCTTTTTTTCTACGTGAAGGTCAAAATATGATGATAAAAACCCACTCTAATAGACAGAGTTTATTTCCACAACAGTTTCGATGCCCACTGGCATCCTCTTCAGGTGGATACAGAAAAACGAATTCGTTTTTCGTTTTCGTGCATTCGTTTTTCTGTATCCACCCGAAGAGGATGCCAGTGGGCATCGAAACTGTTGTGGAAATAAACTCTGTCTATTGGAGTGGGTTTTTATCATCATATCAATTTTATACATTCCCGCACCGTTATTAAAATTGTTTTTAAAATGGATAAATGCACATTCTAGAATATTTCTTTCAATTATATCACTGTTTTCAACAAGCGCTTCAGAACTATCCCACTTGATGCTATGATTACTTCTATACATATGGTTAAACAATGCATTGGAATTATTTGCTGTTCTACGCGCATATTTATGCTGTTTTACCCTAATATCTAACGTTTTACCCGTTTGGCCTATATATACTGAATTACATTGTGTACATCCGATCGAATACACACAACCAACAACATTATCCGGGCTATTCTTTATTAGGCGTCATTTGACAGTATTATTATACTTAAAGACTACGGGGTGTCAGGAAATGATTGCCCCCCCCCCTGTAGAGCAAAAACTAGAAGAGATAGATAAAAACCGGCGAGACCACTTGAAAGAGCGTTAAAATCTGAATAAAAACCATTATATTCTATTCCTGTGATTTTAATTCTTACCATTTTTTTCCTCACAGAAACCATGGCATCATCTATTTTGAACGATTCAGAGAAAAAGCGAGTTCTTGACCGCATTCGAGCTGTCACATTTCGTGAAGCAAAGGAAGCTGGTGCAACTTTCATAACTCGACACTGGGTGGCTGAGAGATTAAAAAGATCAGAAGACTTTGTCAAAAGGAATTGGAATAAGAATCCTGAAGATTGTGAAATAGAATTTCGAGGAGGAAGACCGGAGAAATTATCTCAAGAATCGAAAGACATTGTGCTTGCTGCATCACGGCGCCGAAAGAAGAGCTGCTCTGAGGTAGCGAAAGAGATACTTATCCGTCGTGGTAAGATAGTCAATCGGCAACTTGTGCATCAATTTCGAGTTCGCCAAGGCTTGAGTGCTTGGCATGAAATAGCTAAGCCACGGAAGAGTGATCTTAATATTGAAGATCGGCTATGGTTTTGTGATTATCTTGAGGAATGGACGGAAGACGATTTCCTTCACTTGGTTGTCAGCGATGAATTCTTCGTTTATGTCTCCAGAAAACCAAATTTTCAGAATGATCGGGTTTGGGCAACAACAACTGATGAAGTCCTAGACGACCAGAAGTATCGAGAAATAGTAAAAAATCCAGCATGTGTGGGTGTTTTCATTATGTTCTCTATTCGGAAGCTCATCTGGGTTATCAAACCAAGAGGAACCAGTTGGGATGGGCCTTATTTTCGAAATGTAATTTTAGCCCAACATGTAATTCCGTTTTTGAAAGACCCCGTGTGTGTTTTGGATGTTGAACAGGCAACCTTTCTTCACGACAAAGCCCCCTGTATGAAAGCACTTGCGACTCAACAACTGCTTAAGGACAATAACATTGATTTTTTCGGAAATAATGAATGGCCTGGCAATTCTCCCGATCTTAATGTCTGTGAACATGTCGAATCCATCATGAAGGATCGGGTGGAGTCCTTAATGCTGGAACAACCCATTCAGAATCGGTATTCAACAGAAATTATGACTGCAAAAATCAACGAAGTCCTTGAAGAAATGAGTCATGATACCGATCTCTTTGAGACACTTCTGGGATCATACCCCCGTCGATTAATGGCCATCAGAGCTGCAAATGGGGGCAACACCCGATATTAAAACAAGTGTTTTTTATTCAAAATTAAACGCTTTCGCGTGGTTTTGTCTGTTTTTTTCTATTCCTTTCAGTTTCCTCTGTACAGGAGGAGGGGGGGGGGGGGGGCAATAATTTCCTGACACCCTTTACATTGATGCCAATTGCTTTAAGTAAGGTCGGAAGATATTGAAAATAAACATGGTAAGGTAGGCTAAGGATATTTTTATGCTCAAATTCCTTTACAACTTGAAGTTGAAGTTTATCGTAAGCCTACTAATAATAACTCTTATGTGCATTTTTATTCTGACCATCATCCCTCGATTAAATCCTCTATTTTCTCTGCAATGTTTCTTAGAGCACTGAGAGTTGTCAGTCCTGAATTTTTAGATTCCAAGTTATGCAATATCATGAATATTGGTACTAAATTATGTTATCCTATTTCATTTTTAGATAACTGTCTTAGGAAAGCAAAGAATAGGTATTATAATAATGTAACTGTAAAGGAATTTGAGCGTAAAAATATCCTTAGCCTACCTTACCATGTTAATTTTCAATATCTTCCGACTTTACTTAAAGCAATTGGCATCAATGTAGTCTTTAAGTATAATAATACTGTCAAATCACGCCCAATAAAGAATAGCCCGAATAATGTTGTTGGTTGTGTGTATTCGATCGGATGTACACAATGTAATTCAGTATACTGTATATAGGCCAAACGGGTAAAACGTTAGATATTACGATAAAATAGCATAAATAAGCGTGTAGAACAGCAAATAATTCCAAGGCATTGTTTAACCATATGTATAGATGTAATCATAGCATCAAGTGGGATAGTTCTAAAGCGCTTGTTGTAAAGAGATATATAATTGAAAGAAATATTCTAGAATGTGCATTTATCCATTTTAAAAACAATTTCAATAACGGTGCGGGAATGTATAAAATTGACAATATCTTGTTAAAATTTCTTTTGCCTCTCATTAACTCTTGTTAAGTATGTGCTAATTGTTTTGGTTCCCGCTACGTTCTATATTTTACCTTCTCTCTTCATTCCCTGACGAGGTATAGCTCTGAATACACGAAAGGCCTTGGAATCGTTTTTCTTTTTGCTTTTAGGTTTGCATTATATATACAGGGTGTCCCATAAGTCCGGCATCATAGGAAGATAAAAAAAGGCAACAAAAGCTTTTATTTACAGAACGTGCTCAATATGTATTGTTCCGTAGCCCATTCACAAAATTCTATCCGCCGGTCGGGATCATCATCGCTTAATTTCTGTAGCATCTGAAGTTTATATGGATGCCATTTGTGAGCCTGAAGAATGCGATAGATGCTACTTTTCGACACTCCTGTCTCGGCGAACAATCGCCGAAGAGACTTATTGGGACTTCTGTTAAAATGAGCCAGGATAGCAGTCGCTGTATCATCGTCAGTGGACCTCCTTGAAGGTCCACTGCGCGGTTTATCTTCTATGGATCCTGTTTCCTTAAACTTTGCAACAAGTCTGCTAACACAACTCTGTGTTATTGGCTCGCGGTCTGGATGCAGTCTGTTAAATTCAGCAGCGGCCTCTCTTTGACTCCGATTTCCTACGAGTAGAATTATCTGGATTCGTTCTTCCTTGCTCACAGACATTATGGCCTATAGAAAGAGAAAAATATGAATTATGGTTTGTAGAAATAGAAAAATATAAATTTCTCCTATGATGCCGGACTTATGGGACACCTTGTATGTATATATATATATATATATATATATATATATATATATATATATATATATATTATGCTAATGACGTTAGATGATGTTAGAAATTGTGGAAAAACATGTCCCAAAGATACAACAAAGAGGAAAGAGAAGCAGGTTCGAAAGACAAAAGAGGGCATTGTTTCGAAAGAGAAAGAGAGTGACTGCAAAATTAAGTAATTGTAAAGATGATAACATCAGAAAAATATTAAATGATAAACTGTAAAGTATCGATGTCGTCATACAGGAACTAATCGAGAAGCATACAGAAAAAGAAGAAAACGACGCCATAGAAGCGATAAAGGCTAACTCAAAGTACTTCTATAATTTCGCAAAAAGAAAGTCGAAAAAAAACCATGCGACTATCGGACCTTTAAAAAATGAGAACAGTGCTTTATCTGATGATCTAACAGAAGTACTGAAATATTAAGAGCTTAGTACGAATCATCTTTCAGTATCCCAAAAACTGACAAATTGATATGCGATAGAAACGCGTTCTTTGAAGAAGAATCACAAGGGGAAAGTATAACGGATTTCGACTTTACGACGGATGATACTACACAAGCCATAGGGAAACTAAAAACACACTCAGCGGCAGGACCGGATAAATGGAATGCCACACTGATCAAAAACTACAAGAATGCAATCGCTGAGCCCAGGGCCGTTTCCTGGCATAAGCAGACTAAGCGGCCGCTTAGGGCCCCGCTGCTACTAGGGCCCCTAGACAGGCTCCCAGGTCATAGCTCAGTGGGCAAGAATAGGAATATAGCTGGTTATTATTAATATTATTGTTATTATTATTATCATTATTATTATTGTCGTATTAATTAATGTATAAGCTAATTTTCAGGAATTTCATGAGTATTTTTTCTGTTTCTCTTCTGAAAGTACATATTTGTTGTTTTGGATATAAATGTTTCATTAAAATTGTTTCATAATTGTTCTTTATTAAAAGTCATTTTTTGTATGTGTGTGCTGTGATGTAGTAAGGCGTGAGTTGGTGGGATGGAGGGGTGGGGCCTCAAATGGGTATACTGCTTAGGGCTCCCTAATGGCTAGAAACGGCCCTGGCTGAGCCCCTATACTGGATATGGAGACGATCACTAGACACGAAAATATACCGGGCATCCTGAAGAGCGCGAACATAGTCCCAATATATAAAGGAGGAGATCGATCCGAGGCCAAAAACTATAGGCCAGTATCGCTTACACCCCATCTCACTAAAATATTTGAAAGAATAATTAGACAGAAAATCTATGACTTTTTGGAAACTCAGACAAAATTCAATGATAACCAACACAGGTTTCGGTCAGGCAGATCATGCCTATCACAACTAATGGAACACTGCAACAACATTATTGATTCATTTGAAAGTAATGAAAACTATGATGTACTAGACACAGACTTTGCTGAAGCGTTCAACAAGTGTGACCATGGAATCATAATACATAAACAAATATATGGGAATAACAGGAAAAGTTGGGAAATGGATATATAATTTCCTTAGTGAGCGGCGGCAAGTCGTTACAGTACAAGGAGTATCTTCATCAGAAGTCCTCAGCTCAATACCACAAAGAACAGTATTAGCTCCACTACTCTTCATAATCATTCTAACTGACAAAGAACAGAATTAGCTCCACTACTCTTCATAATCATGCTAACTGACATAGATGAGGACGTTACCAGAGACAGCACAGTAACATCCTTTGCGGATGAGACAAAGTTCAGTAGAAAAATAAGAAACCCAGAAGACATAGGATCTCTACAAACCGACATAAACAGAATCTACAAGTGGACGGAAGACAATAATATGAAGTTTAACACCGAGGAATTTCAGCTACTGTATTACGGTACGGAAAAAGAGAAGACCTAAAATCCATGGAATATTATACCCGAAATGGACAGGAAATTTAGAGAAATTCCAGAGCAAAAGATTTAGGGGTTGTAATGACAGATGATGCGAAATTTGACACACAAAATAAGAGAGCAGTAAACAGAGCAGAGAATAACGGGTCAGATATTGAGAACCTTTAAACGAAGGGATAGAAATGTAATGATTCCGCTACTGAAAATCCTGATAATACCCAAATTGGAATACTGCTCGGTCCAAACATCCCCATATGAAAATGAAGACATTAGACAGCTGGAAGGAATCCAGAGAAGCTTTACAGCCAAGATCAATGGGTGCAAAGAACTAAATTACTGGGAAAGGTTACGCGAACTAAACCTATATTCACTGGAAAGGAGAAGAAAGAGCTACACCATTATTTACACTTGGAAAATAATGGAGAAACTAGTCCCTAATCTTACTCTGAACCCTGTAACTCCCCAAACAACGGTGGAAAGTAGAAACGGTAGACTATGTCGTATTCCCAAATTGAAGCCGAGACAGGGAACATCCTTAACCATGAAAGAAAATAGTTTTGTAGTGAGAGGACCAAAACTGTATAATCATTTGCCCAAAGACCTAAGAAACACGAAGGGAGTTGTAGTGGAAATCTTTAGAGACTACACGCCTGGCTCAGAACAATCCCCGATGAGCCGGGCGTACCTGGCTATGTGAGGTGGAGAGTAGGGTGCATCAGCCTATAAGGGGTGAAATTTCGAACTTCGGATATTGATTCGGCCCTATGATATTATGGTTACAATCCCAACAAACCATCAGTGTCCACGTTTCAAGCTGTTCTGACAATATTTAGTGGGTCCACCTCGAAGATGAAAATTTGACAATTGTGAAATTTTATGGTTTTACTAGAAAATCTTATGTGGAAGCGTTGTAAATTTTGTTTGAAAAAAAAATTGTAAATATAGTTAGTTTTAGGCAAGTTTTAGCCTCAATTCATGAAATTATGTCTTTTTAGACTTTTTTTTGTATTATTCTGAGAATCATGAAGTGAGTTACCAGGATGCGGGATGAGGCCCCAACTTGCCAAGCATCCCACCGACCACCTCCATCTCCACCTATTAAAAATGGTATTTCATAATAAAATACTTGTAAAAATTGATTTATTGCTTATTGATATCTTAATTCTTCTTCTTTGTCCTTTTTCCTTTTAAAACAGATGATAAAGAAGCTTGTCTCTTTCTCAGATTAGGAGTGGCTTTTCTGTCAGCTTCTACAACTTGGAGAACATTTTGAAGATGTTCTTCAGTCCTTCCAGCCTCATAAAAGTCACTGCATAGTTTTACTGCCCTCTCAGAGCCATCATTTATGACATTTATAGCCAAAAGTTTTTCTTTGGAAGATATAAATGATGCTGTTGTTTTCCATTCAATAATCTCAACCATTAAAAAATCATAGTCTAACTGTAGTGAAGAGAATATGAACCATGAGTTTTTGTCAACCAAGTCAGCTAGTGTGGTTTCCGATCGTAGATTGGTAGGGAAATTAAGCTTTCCAAAACTAGATCCATGTCTACCTTCTGGAACCACTGTCTCAATCTTGTGTGGTTTATAGGAAAGTAGATGGTTTGTTATAGCACGAAGTTCATTTTTTGGAACCAAATCGCTGAATAATACAAGAGGAATCATCTCTGATGAAAGGTACCAGAGATGGCGTTTCAAAGATGTTAGAGCACTTTTTGCTATTTGCTTGTTTACTTCCTCGTATCTAAGAAGCTTTTTGTAAAGCTGCAAATCGTGCCATGGTGCATCAAAAACTGAAGAGCAGGTCATCCACCATGGGTAGTAAATCAGTGAAATGAAGGTTGCAAAGTCTCTTAGTTTCAGAATTTGTTGCTCGTTTGTGATTGTTACTGAAGGTAGTTTCGAGATATTATCTTCTAGTAATGCAATTTTTAGAGCATATATTGCTTTACTCATCCATCTGGCTCTATGTATAGCACCAGGTAGCTGAAGGGTTATATCCTTATCACTAGGTCCTGCATTTAAGTATAACACAACTAAGTCAGAAAATTGTTTGTAGTCATATCGTGTATGTTGCTTTTCTATATTACTTATTTGAATTGCATAATCAGTCCATTCCTGAAGAATCTCCTGGACAGCTTTGGAGTACTGATTGAAGTCAATTTTTTTCAATTTTTCATCCTGGGAAATCCACTGAAACTTTTCTCGAAATCTGTTAAAGACATTAATTTCTGGTCCACTCTAAGTTTCTACTTTCATGTCCTGAAACACATGACTCATAATAACTTCACCAACATGATGCCTGCATGCAGACCATAATAAAGGCCATTCAATCTCTTGTCGGATAGTTATGCATGCAGCGCTCACATGTCCCGTGTTGGTTGCTGTAGTGTCAAAAACCAAGTTCACTATTGAATCGGAGCAGTTCCACAATTTCAGTAGCTTCATAACTTCTTCAGTCAAGTTTTTCCCAGATTGGCCACTGCCACCAGCACTAGGATGATATGATGGAATACCAAGTAGTTTGAGATCCATTGAATTTCCAACTGATACGGCTAATCGTTCTTCTGTAACATATTTATCCTGCAGAGTAGAAATTATTTTCGAATCCCAATGAAGAGAGGCCAATTTAGGAGGATTCCAGGATTTTTTAATGGAACTTGAAATTTTTTGGGCTACTTCGCGTCTTGCTCTATCAGCTGTAGCATATGAAGTTGCCACTGCCTTAGTGTTACCACCACATTCTTCAACAAAAGCTTTTGTGAATGCAGCCTGTTGTGCCGGAGTCATTTTCATTCTTGATGCCAAAGAAACAAGTTTCGGTCTTTTCAGAATGTCATGAGGAATGATAGCTTGAGTACCTAAACAGACTGTTGACTGTGTGAATTT